>AP028433.1:16472026-16588312 GCA_036509395.1 Antheraea yamamai
CCTCCATCTTGTTAGAACATTGAAATGGTCACAAGAAACTTGTAACATCATTACCTACTCGACAATGGAAGTAATAATCTACTAGAAAATTGGTTGCCAAAAAAAAAACTAAGAAAAAGATGTTAACCGAATTGACGTTCAGTTGTTTAATTGCAATCGTATTACACGATCGTACTGGAAATGGAAGATTTGTTCTCATTTTCTTCGTTAGTACATCCGTGCGAAACCGGAACAGGCAACCAGTACTAAATAAAAACGGAAAACATGATTTCGTAATTTCGAAATATTTCGCGTCCCAATTCCTATATGTAGACGATAGACGCGCTATCTCAACGTAAGTCGTGACTGATATCTTGTTATCGACTATTATTCACTTAAACAATAATCACGACGCCAAGCAACTCTTTAATTTAATTAACACCCTCTACGTCGCACAGCTTTACGGAAGACCGTGTTACTGCGCGCCAGAGTTGCTATGTAGTCTGTTATCAAATTATCATAATTCCATGCTTTAGTAATGGAAGCCAAAAGCAACTAATATTAACTAATATGGAATTAATTCTTCTTTACTGCTTTGTTTTCCTTACACGAATGAACTAATAATGTGCTATCATATCCAAAAAAAATAATAACTGGAAAACAACTATATTTATTGAACGTTAACGAAATAGCAAATCGAAAAGAATGATTTCTTAACATGACTGTTTACCTAATTATAAACAAGTGATTATAAACAATTATTATGAGAATCATGAATTTCTATCACGAGAGAGACAAAAAGTTAGTAAAGCGGTTTCAACAAACAAAAACCGTCTTGATCGGCTACAATAAATGCAGAGTGATTGTGTTTTAAGAACAGAAATGTTTTCTGATTAACTATTGCCTCACACAATAGACTTAAGCCTTTCCAGTCTCAGAGTAAAGAATTCTGACGATTCACAATAAAGATTCTATAGAAAGTAGTATATTAAATTTCAAATCTCATCAATCAATCGGCAATATTTTTATTACTATATATATTAAGGGAAACAAGATTCTCATTTAAAATTTCATTTACAGTAAATCGCGAAAACGTGGACAAGAAAAATAATACAAAACGTGTTAAATTTGTTAATTACATACTTGAACAGACAAATTTGACCTCAACTTTTAAATCGACTATAATATAAAATAATCCTCCCTAACTGTTATGAAAAAGTAAATACCGCTGGCCTTTTGACTGTATAATAAAAGAGCTTGTCATTAATTAACGAAATCCGAAATTCGAGATGACTTCCTCAAATGTAGAGTTCCAAGCATAACATCAATCGCCACAATTACATCGACATCTCTTCAATAAAACGATAGTAAGAGTATTACTAAACGTACAGGAAAATATATGAGAGCACTGACATAAAGATGTCAATCACGTGATGATACTGCGTCGGTGAAATTGAAGCCGTTGAAATTGTATTCAGAACTCCTTACCCTTTTATGAGATCAATATATATATATATGTATGTCGTTACATTTCAAAATGAGCTAAATCCAATTTTAATCGCTCATGTAACATATTTCGCTTTTTTTTTAGATTTCCAGTTTTTATACACCAAGAACGAAGTTCAAATTTTGCCGTCCATAAGATTTTTAGTGTTTTTTTATGATCTTCATTTTACATGTACAAAATAGGAAGATCTTGAGAAATAACGTAAAATATTAGAAACGGCTAAAATTGGATTCAACTCATTTTGAAATGTAACGACTCATATGATGTACATAAATATGTATGTAGTAACTTTACATTACATCTAAAAAAAATATATATATCTTCAGATTTTAACGTATCGCTACGCCAGCGGCTACGAAATCTACGCGGTTATTTTATAGACTCTAGAAAATTAGTGTTCCTTGAGTAACGCTTTATGCACCTAACCAGAACTAGTTATGTCCTTAAACTTGTCAAGTGTATCAGCACGGTAGAGTGGGCAAGTGCAAGCCCAGTCCCCGTGACCTAGATCCGCCGGCCCTCGCTCGGGAAGCTGCTAATTTCCACCATCGCTGGCAGTCTACGTCATAGCGGGGGTAGGGAGGCAAGGCAACGTCGGCTCGCCGGCTGCCTCGTTCCGATCAGTCCACCGCCCCACTCTGACTTGTAACGACGCGCCACTCGCGAATACATCGCGTACGATCGCGATTCAAACATAACAGACGCCGCCTGATTAATATAAATCATAGTGTTTTTTTTTCGGGTATTTTTTTAATGTGCTGAAACTGTGAAAGCTGTATTTTTTTTCTTCAATATACTGTGATAAGTCAGGCCGGCGGAGGCTCGGGTGGGGCGCGTTCCACTGACATACTGGCTCAGTCAACCGACGTTCGCCGAGTGGCAAGCACCATCGATTTTCTCCATACAATTTACGCGAGGTACGTAATCACGTGCTAGTATTTTCATCGCGGCTATTTCCACGCGCCGGTGTATTTTCAGGCGATCTGTTTAGCGTTCAAGGCCGCGTTTGTTTGCGTTCCTTACTATACGATTTACGTTTACGTTTTTAATTTTCATATATCATTCGATTGTATATTATTTATTGTATCACGTGTTAAATGGGAGGAAAACTAATGATTTTCACGGCTCCTCGATGTTTTACGCGTGTATGGAATATTTAATGCAATAACGTTATTGTTAGCGAGGTTGTGTGTAGTACCTATATAATACGTCGGCTTTTTATTGTTTTTCTAGTCACAAGTAATGTCTTCACATTCATAGTACAGATTAACGTTGATACGATGAAGGTGACTTTTTCACTTCTAGATTCCAGTTAAAAATATGTTCTTTGGCCAGGTGTTTATAATATGGTCATGATGTGGACGGTCATGACCTACAGTGTGTTACTAAATCAAACTGCGTATGATACGCGTTCTGGCAGCCGTTCAGACAGGGATTCATTCAAGCTCTGCGTGTTTTCGTTCGTTACATTGACACGATACACTACAATAAAATACTTTACACTCGTCAGTTATATATTTGATCATCGAGATGATAATGTTCTTATTCTTGCTATCAAATAATTTAACTTTATAGATGCGAGTTATTACATTAGTTTATGCGACAAAATGAAGCGATTGTCAACTTTTTATTTATATAACCACATCTAATGGTGATTATATTTCTTAACTTAGATATCAAAGGCTTCCACTTTAACCATATTTGAAAGTTGTTAGACACGAGAAATAATTTGTAACTGATCGAAATAATAAATCAAGTATACATAAAAAATAAAATATAGTTTATAAAATCGATCTTGAATAAAGCTTACCCAAGTTATCAAATAACCAGACTATAATGAATACATTGTTAAAATTACCATATTTCATTAAAATGAATACTCGAACACATCGAATGCTGCGTCAGTTTCTATCAGTCGCTGAAGCATTGAAAATGACGTCAGGCATAATAAATATGTACAAATTGCCTTTTACAATGTTATAGAAAGTTCAGCACTATTTTCGGAAATCAAATTTTAACACTAAAACTTCCATATGAATATAAATTCGTTTTTATCACTCTAATTAAATCTACATTATGTAAATATAATGTACACAAAAAAAAACTTGCGACGATTAGTATTTGGAATTTATAACTAAAAAGTTTTTAAAGTTAAATACTCTGTACTTAATAAAGTAATAATAAATAATACTAGAGTTTGAGATGAAATAAAAGCGACAATTGTCATAGGCTTATTTTATTCTGTAATAATTACGAATTCCTTGTCAGTTATTATTAACAGTCTCCATATACAGAACTAATTTTTGCATATCCAAATAGAGCAATAGTAGTCGATTTTCGACTTAAGTTACGTGTTTAAAATCTTAGCATTTAGTGACTTGATTCAGCTTCATCAAGATTCGCTAGGGTAACCATTAGCTGGAAGATTTTTCGGTAACCCGTCCACGCATGTCACTAAGACTGTCCATGGATATTCTGGTCTTTGTGGTCACCGTTGCACCTTGTTATTTATACTAATATTATAAAGAGGTAAAGTTTGTAACGTTGTGAGTTTGTGAGTTTGTGACGTTGTGGCGTTGTAAGGGGTAATCTCAGGAACTACTGGTCCGATTTGAATAATTCTTTCAATGTTATATAGCTCATTCATCGAGAATGGTTATAGGCTATATATCATTACGCTAAGGCCAGTAGGAGCTGAGCACAGATGAAAAATGTTTCAAAATCGAGATGTTTTTTTTTTTAGAGCTTCTGCTGTGTGTCAGCATTAGCCCAGAGAACTATTACTACGCGGGCAGGGGCTATAATCTATATACTAATATTATAAAGAGGTAAAGTTTGTGAGTTTGTGACGTTGTAGGGGGTAATCTCAAGAACTACTAAACCAATTCCTTTTACCAATATAAAGCCACGTTATTTGTGAGTGTCATAGGCTATATATCATCACCCTAAGGGCAATATGAGCGGAGCTACAATGAAAAATGTTTTAAAATCTGGGCTTTTTTTCCTTTTGAGAGCTTCCGCTGCGTCTTAGCCCAAAATAACTATTCCACGCGTGCGAAGTCGCGGACAGAAGCTATTAACTAATTATATTATCTATAATCTATACTAATATTATAAAGAGGTAAAGTTTGTGAGGTTGTAGGGTGTAATATCTGGGGAGTCGGAGAAAAATGGTCGAACGAAATCGTTTCTTACGAACGCTGCCTTTATTATGAGATATATATTATTGACTTCTAGAGAAAAGTTGTAGCTTGATAATGCATATTACCGCCCAACGAAGTGGGCACGGGTCGGCTAGTTAAATTAATAATTTGCTTATCAAAATTTTATTTAATTAGTAAAAAAAAATTACTAAAAACGGATAGTATTTAGGCGATCGGTGAGGTGATTTTCTAAATGTAGTTTCATATTTGTAACAACACTAGTTATGTCCACCGCTTCGATCGTGTGAATTACAATATCTACACAATCATAATGTTCATGACAGATGTTGATCAACCGCAGCGAAATCTAGTGACGGGTTATAGTAATATAGAAATGTATATGAAAAAAACACTTGGGTTAACCAACTTTAGTGGTATCTGTCAAACTGTAGTGAAGCTGATCAATCTTAAATGTACATATATTTTATTTATATACACAACTCTAAACAATTTTTTTAAATAATAATTGCATTTAATATGTACTCCTCGGCAGATAGGTTAAATAAGGCGATAAAAAAAACTCAATCATAGTTAAAAGTTTTGGCATAATTATAGAAAGAAACAATTACGTTAATAATGAATAAACACGATCAAAGAAAACTATTATCTACGTTTATAATATTACTCTTATTATTAAAAATTTGTAAGTAAACAAAACAAAACCTTCAACGTTTAATATTCTCTCTGTTCGTAATATTTTGTCGTAAAATGTTTTGCATAAAATTGTGAATATTTTCGTACGTAGCCGTCACGTTTCGTTTGAATCGCGAAACAACCGAGATAAGAATCCAATAACGATTTCTGTTAAATCGATACATGTGAGATTAAGTGGAAGTGTTCAAATTTATCTGTTTTAGCAAATTACTACGCTATAAATTTGAAGGCACTTATATATTATTTATTTTACATTGATTTATAATGATTATTGCTTTTCCGCGATGTCGTTTTTTGTTTTATATTCAAGTTTTTGTTCAAGTCCCAGGATACCTCTAAGTGCAATTTGCAATCGGTGCGGCACTTTATCTGTGAGATGGTAACAAACGTAAATTCTTTCGTATTCATAATTTTACTAGGAGTTCCCGCGACTTCGTCCCCGTGGAGTATTTAATTTGGATTAACACTGACACGCAGCGAAAGCTCTCAAAAGGAAAAAAGCCATGAAACATTCTGATGATATATAGCCTATAACCTTCCTCGATAAAAAAGCTATCTAAAACTGGAATATTTTTTTAAATCGGACCAGTAGTTCCTGAGATTAGCGCGTGCAATCAAACAAACAAACCCTCAAGCTTTATAATATTAGTATAGACTTACTATAGTAGATTTTTTTTAATTAGGTACATATTTTCACAGACATGTTGGAAAAAGCAAAATCCGGTAATATATTTTATGAGATGTATAACTATTTATATAGTCTTACTAACAATTTTGCAAATTAATATTTCATACGATATTTATGAGATAATATTCAATTACGTAGGTATTCACTTGTTAGGTAAATAATAATAACATACCAACAATAATATAGTTGGCCGAATCCCAGATATTATTAATCAAAGGTTTGTAAATTTGGTTTGGTTGTATGCCTTATTGTTCGAAACGAGGAAATATAGTTGTAAAATCTTTAATCTGCCTATATCATGAGAGTACAGCTCGATGCTTTGATATGCCTGTACCAATACGAGTAAGCTATATCAGAACGGTTATTTTTATTGCAATAAAATGATATTTTACTGAAGCTTGAGTTATAAAATTAGACATACATTCAGTAGATGAGGTACCATTATTAAGGTCGTAATAACAAAAAGAAAATCTAGTTAAACCTCTTGAATATTATATCTTTTACAGTTTTTCCTAAAACATTACTTCAGTAACACGATATCGCGTGATTAATCAACAGTAAAACTTTTATGCCATTTTTAATTAGCGAGATATCATTTCTACTTTAAATTATTATTGTAGTGGTAAATATTATACTATTTGGATTTGTTCGTGTATTTATGAACTTAATAGCTTTTGTTCGCTCATCAATGCAAATTTGGTCTATCCTCGGAAACAGTACTTCTGGATGAACGGCACCCTATATCTTTTTCCACACATGATGCAAAATTTAATAATGCTCGATTATGAACACAAAATTAAAGTTATTATGTTCCATCGAAGATCGTTTAGGAAGCCCAATACTCACCTAATGAGAATACAAAGCTAGTAGAACTGCCATATACATGCAAATATCTTTATGTATGCTTCTTATAATATAAACTAATACTCATTCAACGCAAACGGTAATAAATTCTTAGGCATATATTATTACATTTTGTATCTTTCAACTTGTTTTGCGTGAAACATGAATTCTTTTCAAAGTATATATAACTTTACTGGAAACTTTGTTAACAGCAAATTTGCTACAAAAATGTTACTACTTATGATTACCATTAACTAATGTTCCCAAATGCGTTTTCGTGAAGTCCAGTGACACCCACACACATATTGATTACTAGGTGGTAGAGTCACACTGAAGCTATTACTGGTTCCAGCATGAATGGGTCGGCTCGCCAGGGGTAGTACCACCCGACCCACAGAAAACCGACGTGAAGTAACAGTGCTTGCATTGTTGCGTTTCGTTCGGTGAGTGATAGCGCTCGAGGCCCATCTCCCCCCTCTTCTCTTCAAACACAGTCTGGCAACGCACTAGCGACCTCCCCTGCTGTTGCTAGTGTCTATGGACGGTGGTGATCACTTAACATCAAGTGACCCACTTGTTCGTTTGCCTCCTATGATATAAAAAAACCCACAAGTTATTGCAACAATAGCACTAAATCTTTTAGCTTCAAATATTATTGAATGAACTATTCTTGTATATTTTGCATAAGGGTTTTTATTTAATTTTTTAGTTTTGGATAACATTTTACTTTTCAAGTTTACCTGCATAGGTGTTTTTATTTTATTCCAAGTTTGCAAGGACCTAAAAACGCGGCTCGATCGTTCATATATTTAATACTAGCTTCTGCCTGTGACTTCGTCCGCGTGGAATAGTTACTTTGGGCTGACACTACCTTTAACTCGCGACTTCGTTTACGTAGAACGAGAAAATATTGTTAAATAATACGTATATTAACCCCGATTTTGAAATATTCTTCATTAGTACTCCGCTCCCATTGGTATTAGCGTGATAATATATAGCCTATAGCCTTCCTCGATAAATGAGTATACAGAAATACATACAGATATTTTGCGAACAATTCATAAATATAATTTTTGTTCAGATCTTCGTTAAGAAAATTTACTTGTTTTAAGTTAAATTGGTTATCATTATTGTGACATTTTAGTTAAAAGAAAATGATGTCATTGTTGATATAAGACATTTAATAAATTAATATATTATGTCAAAGTGCGTGAGGTCCAATAACAGTGTCATGTCAGATTCATAAATTGTCAAATACATTGTCAACAGTGTCATATAGCAGTATTTATGATTTACTTGTAAAGCTCTAATATTGTGTAATTTATTTAATTCTTCCAAATTAATTATACCCACGAAATTCATAATTTATTACGAAACGTCTTTAGCCGGCAAATAGAAATACAATAAATCACAACAATAAAATAAGAACTATCAACTTAGACAAGTGTTAGAGAATATTTAGAATTTAAATAGTGTCTTCTGTAAACAAAGGTAAGACGCTCTTCTGTAATCAAACTTTTTTAAAGCAAGTATTCAATACGTATTTAACATTTTTGTAATAACACGGATAAAGTATTTTTAAAAATGTACATTCTTTACCAACTCTAACACTAAGCCATTATGCTTCAAATACGGTCATTTAAATCGCTTTATGTTTATTGGATCAATAAATATAGACATGAAAAGCGACTTTGTAGATAACCTAGATGCCTAGATTGAATACCTATTATATGTTTTTATAAACTATATTTGAATGACAGTAATAGTTTTGGAAGAGAACTGTGTTGCCAGGCATGAAAATGAAAGAAAAAGTACCATTTCTGTAATTCCTTTCTGTCACTATTTTAATTATTGATTGAAAGATAAATTCATAATCTTTCTTATATATTTTTTCTCGTTTCAATCTATTCAGAACATTTCGACCTTAATAAATAAACTTATGACGTAAAAGCAAACAATTTTTTTCTGGGTTTTCTACGAACATACTTCACCATCGACTTTTAATACAGACACCTAATAGCTAGAGCTACCCGGCAGATTTACGACGTCTCATGAATATCAACCAAGAACGAAACTTGCGTTTGACGTTACCGAACACGAAAATGTAGACCGAAAATCTACATAACGATGTCGTTAGGGCAAACAGCGAGAGAAATATTTGAAAGCCACCCCGATACGTTAGCCTGGTCTATTGTTGTGCGGTAATAATAGCTTGATATGTATACCTACCGTGCATAATTCACTCCGCGTGCCTCATTTTAATTGACGGTGTGACCTGACCTTCACAATAAAGGTAAAACGAATAAGACAACCTTCTTAAATTAAAAATAGAAGTTATATTCGAATCGCCTGTTATATAGATGTTGCTGGTGCAGTTTTTTGAAGTTATACTACATTTGGCGCGTTAGGGAAAAATGATGAGAGTAAATTTTTACGATGCGCGCGCACACCGTCACGAAAAACCGACACCCTGAAGTTAGCTATAGTCAACTTTTTCTATTGTTAGTGTCGTTTTTTCTACAAACTAGAATAAGGCGAAAGATAAAATTTTTGAAAAGATTTTTATCTTGTTGCGCCAAAGAAGTATATATAACTTCTAACGCGTGTACACACACACTTTTTTCTTCGTGTGTTAATATTTTTACAGTATTATATATATTTCTTTTTGATTTTTTTAAATCTATTATAGAGACTGTTTTGAGTTTGAGTGTGTACGAATACTGTAGACGTAAGGAACGTAAAGTAGAATATGACGTGTAGAGACTTGTAAATAAAGGCTTCGACTTGTAAAATATTTACAACCTTTTTTATTTATAACACTTAAGCATCGCCATAGATATTAAATAAATAAAGAAAACAGTTGACTGACAGAGGAGAAAAAGGTACTGAACTGTTTTGATATAATATAGGTAATTGATACAATATTTGATTAGTGCAATTGCAATTGCATTCATGCAATATTCGCTTCTAATCACTGTCTATTAACACAGGAAAATTTAGCGTGATTATATATTTTTAAATACTATAAATATAAATTCTCCGTGTAAACTAATGAGGCCTTCAAACTAAAGATTAACCGTTCCGATGACACGCAGTATAGTATGACAGTTTCGTCTAACGCTGGCCTAATTTATACCACCTTCGCTTTTACCTTGCCTCGTCACGCAATCACGTTAGTGGAGGCTTTTTCCTTACACATAATGTATAGTTAGTGTTTTCCTTTTTAAAGGATCGCTTCGCTGTGAACAATTTGTTTACGAACCGACAAGAATGGATTAGTTAGAGAATAATTGAACAGAATACATCAAATCGGATACAAACAGTGACCTTTTAAGGAAATTACGTCCTCGGCGACTGTTAAAAGAAATTGTTTTTTGATTATTACAATATTATTACGTGAATAGAATATATAGAGTATTGTTAAATTACAAAAAGAACACAATATTGATGAAACGATAAGCACGCGATACGGCTATTTGTTGAATGGAAGGAATTATTACTGGGTTTCTATTTTTATTGACGTCTCAAAACGATTAGGTATTTATTATTCTTTTGACATATATTGTTGTGATTTATATTGCGAAATTTGAACTCGGAACAAGCTTGACAGTTGTTCGTTTGTATGTAAAAATACTATGCTTTAGAACGATAACATTTAAAGTTACCCCCTCACCCCTCTTCTCCTTGTAGGTGGTAGAGCCACGCTGAAGCTATTATTGGTTTCAGCATGAATGGGTCGGCTCGCCAGAGGTATTACCACCCTCTCAAAACCCTCTGAAAACCGATGTGAAGTAACAGTGCTTGCAATGTTGCGTTTCGTTCGGTCAGTGAGAGCGCCTGAGGCCCATCTCCCCTCCCCTCTCCTCCCCCTCCCTCCCTTTCCCCCAAACACATGCTGTCAACGCACATCCCACTCCCCTGGTATTGTTAGTGTCTATGGACGGTGGTGATCACTTAAAATCAGGTGACCCACCTGTTCATTTGCCTGCTACGATATAAAAAAAACAAGTTAATAAACAAATCACAGGAATGTATTACTAATATGTTTTAATGTTTAAATATAATTAATTCATTATTAATTAAAATGAGTTATGTATGCCAAACATGACGTAATTTTGCACACACATACGAGAGACTGCCAAAATCGGTTGATCCATTTTGGATATTACAAACAAACAAGACACTTCAATTTTACTTACACACTTACAGTTACTTTACAGTGACACGTTTTAAATCATCATAAACTCATTGTTAATTAAAAATATATTCAAAACACATCTATTAGGTTTCGAGAAGTTCTGACGAACGCATCATGCAATAAGCAAGTATTCCCGAATATTTTACTTTCATTATAATATTTAATTACTTGTTTAGTATAGAATTATTCATGACATTAAAACAAATATCTTTCCCGACTAAAATTATTCAGTAACGTTCGAACCTTACAACCTCCGAAGTGTGTCGTAAATCAACATAGTGCCTTAAGACAGAATTTATGTACATTTATTACGTGACCTGGCTGTACAATGTCATATTATATACTAATTTATGTGCATTGCGTATCAAAGATACGTAAGAAGATTCTAAAGTCTGTAATTGTAATGATTATCTCATTCATTACATCATTTTAGTACAATTTCGTTTTGTCTTACAGAAAAATAATTATTTTTTCTGGGTTAAATAGATGTGCCCCTTTTCTTTACGGTGATAGTGTAGTACGGTAAAGCTACGGCACTGTGATGATAGAAACATTTGAATCTATGAACAATGGCGACCATCGACAGGTCAGCAATCTATCGCTGGTCGTCGTTAGTTGGTTTATCAACATCTTGGCTGTTAAGTATGATTGGATATGGATAGAACTCTGTAGATCCCCAGACCTAGCTCATTCTGAAACGAAACTGATGCTTTCTTTAATTGATTCATGACGTTATTGTCTTGACCCAGTACGGTACAATCTCCTTAAATTTTCTTGTCAGTTCTACCATTTTCTTACCAAGAACTCATGAATGGATGAAGGTCATATGTCATTAGCATGTAATTTTACAGAAGTACGCTCCAAAGATTGGTTTATATCGTTAATTATGCTATATGTACAGAGTTTAGATACTTTGGTTATTTTTATTTCTAAGCCCATTTGCGCTAACCTCGTAAGACTAGAATACGTATATGGACATAAAACTTTCATTTAGGTTATAAAATTAAAATAAAAACATACTTATCACCTTTATCCACTCGTGTCATCAATTTTTTTTGGTTATTATTATTACAAGACAATATTTAATACAAAAATACACGTTAATAAAATAAAATGAAAAAGTACAAAATTTGGAAAGTTATAGGAATATAGTCAAAGAAACAAATGAACAGAAAACTAGGTAAAGAATTAACTACGTTATTCAATTTATTTTATTAAAGGTGAACTTGAAATGTTACTGTTATTATAATGTCATAAAATATTTTTTTTATAAAAAAGCACAATTTTAAAATTCTATTCGTTATTTTGCCAAAAAATAATATCTCAGAACATACATGATTAAACAGCGACTGAGTTGGAGATAAAAATATTCACGCTTTAGTAGGCGTGATAATGTGTAACAGAATTTGCATATTTCATATAGTCAGCCTTAGTCGACTTTCTTATTATCATTTTTCAGCCGCTGTGCCTAAATTTTTCGATTCGTTAACTTACATTTTTCACAGTAATTGTGTTGTCAAAGGTTTCAATTATCTATATATTTTATATAAAAGAATAACTGAGTAACCTGCATATCAAACACAAAGTCCAAACTACTGGAACTAGAACACCTTGAAATTTTTTTCTAAGTTCCTCTTTTTAGGTAACCGTAATACTAAGGATTTTTGGAAATTGAACCTCTAAGGTGGTAAAAAGAGCATGAAAATTTGGAAATCGTAAAATAACGAGTCGGAAATATTTACTGCATAGATAACGCGTGCGAATTTGAACCGTATGCTCCAAAATGTCTCTGCCAGGTTTTTACATTTAGCAAAGTAGAGAGAAGAGTGCGGGCAGTGGAGATAATCGCTAATACGCATCGGTAGGAGACCCTTAAACCTGTACTTGAATTTCAAGTCTCAAGCACCGAGCCGTGCTCATCGCCCTTCAAACAAAACAATCGACCGGCACGCGCATGGTTTAACCCAAGGTATGCTAAGGACTTCGTCTCTCTTTGTTTACGTGTTTTGTAAAATGTGCCTTTCTTTGTAAAGATTTGTACTTTAAAATACTTCACTGTTGCTTTGCTAAGATTTTATAATTAACATAATTTAAATTTGCCATTCTCGTGAAACACTAAATCGGAAAGATCCAGTTTATTTAAATCTTGAGCTTCCATCGGAATAAAAACCTGCGATGAAATCATAATATCTCGATGCTTACCTAATCTAACGTACAAATTGAATATACATACATTAAACACGTATCGATGTGATTTTACCTGGTGCACTTGAAAACCAGTTCGTGTTTCTTCATTATATATGTCTTATTTGAATACGTCATCACTTAACACCAGGCGAAATTGTGTTAAAATTCTAGCCTACAAAGCTATGTACAACGTATTCAACATTAGACACATTTTCTTGAGGTTCAACGCTTAAGGTAATTTTTCGGCATTTTTACAGTGCAAAAAGGCGTACGTTTGTTAGATGTGTGTCCATTTATTTGGCACGGACCGTATGCTAAGGGGATTGATCAATTTTAACGCACGTGTCGTTGGATTTGTCTTAACTGTGTGTGTTTAACTATGACGTCTGTACATAAAAAAACGAGGAGAGGTAAATAATTTTTTTAACGTCTCGATCATTAATATAGGTACCTAACAGAAAAAGTTTCAGTACTTTTGCAATCCGGGTTTATATTGTTCCCTTTTAATTCTACTCCTTAAATTAGAATTTTCGTTTCCCGCAAATGTCAATTCTAAAACTGATGACAATTAAAAATGATTCTTCGTAAATTCTAAGAAGCCACTAAACTCGTAGCGCCCTTTGTCGTCTGCATGAAGATTTGAAATGAAAACGACGGACGTCTCTCTTCCAGATTGAACTCATCGAGCGTTACTGTCATTCGTCTGCAAACTTATACAGAAAAAAGTTCCATTAATGCATCCGAAACTGTTTCAATGTAATTACTACCTCGTGATAACGTTATACGGAGTACTTGTACCTGATAATTTAAGTATATGACTATCAGATTTACATGAATAGTACGTTAACTAGACTAAACGACCTTACTCCTACCTCGTTTGCACACACACATGTATAATTATTCAGCAAATATTTGCATTATATCTCGTGATTACCCACTTTATAATTAGCAAATAGATAATAATCGGTCACATTTAGGTTATCATAGCAGAAACGAGATATTTAGTAAAAATATATATTACTAACATAGTAAAAGAGCTTACAAGATTATCAGAACAAATGAACTCGAGGTTTTGGTAGGGTTTTTTCTAAGCCCGCCTGGCTAGCTACCAAGCATTCATAAGTGTGTTCCAGTAGTAGCTGCACTTGAAAGTCTGTCGTATTCTAGCTTTAGCGTGCTTACCATCTTAAACTACATTCAACATAATATGGGATTAAGGTTAAACGCAAAACCTATCTTATGCGAATAAAAATCAATTGCTGAATGTATGTAATATGTGTAAGCACTTACTTGGCTAATCATTACATAGTATAAAACTAACTCCCCCACCGCGTCTGTCTGTTCGCGATAAACTCAAAAACTACTGAACGGATTTTCATGCGGTTTTCACCAGTGGATACAGTGATTCATGGGGAAGGTTTTAGTATATAATTTGTCAAGCTTTTTTATAGTCAGGGCGGGACAGCGTCTGCCGGGCCCGCTAGTTATTTATAATTGTGTAATTCGCAATACTAGATTTGTGTTAAAGAGAAAGATAAAAAAAAAAAGTCCATAATAAAAAAATGAGTGAATACGTGAGACAGAAGACAGTACGGAAATCTTCAAAAATATTGACAGAATTGACAGATTAAAATATGGTTGTTCAGTTACCATTTTATTTCATTACGTAACTGTTAAGGGAAGATTTAGTGGCATTTTCTACATTAGTATACTGGTAAGTAGCTGTGACGGGCAGCTAGAAAAGTATAGAAAAAGAATAATTTAACTCCAAAAATATTTTCCTGCAATATAAATGGGATTTAATGTAATAGAAATAATTTAGAATAATAATTAAGCTATTCCATCCACAATTTAGTATATGGATCCATATTTGTTATAAAGCAACTCACTGAAAAATTCAATATCGTGGAGCAAACATATTTATTTGTTCGGAATGATGAAGGCGTCCCTATACTTATTATTAATGTTATTTACATTGAACACAAATAGGTATTTTACTCGTAAATGCCTAACAGATAAATAATCTATACATATGAATAACATTGAAGTGTTTGAAAAATACTTTGTTTTGTTTAGTTTAGGCCTTTGAAAGGCGCTTATGAACGGCCGAAAAGAAGAAACTCGAAGAGATTAATTTTTTAACGTACACATTTCTATTGAGATACATTTTGGTTACAATCTTTTTTACTGGATGCAAACAGAGGTTTGTTAATTACAGAGATAAAAAATAAAGTTTACAATTAATCCACATAAAACATATAGATCTCATGAAGTAACAAAACCATTTTAACGTAAACAAGATCGCGGGCATCAGCTAATATTTAATAATTTTATAAATAACTTACAGGGAAAGTAAAGAGCTGTTTATATTTAGGACACTGTGCGATCTATATGCCAAAACTACTCGACTAGGTTGGTTATATTTTCTTACGTTAGCTGGCACCCGTTCAAGATTTCGGACAATATTCCGTTTGTGTTAGTACTTCCGTTCATTCTTTTTAGTTATAATAAACATATATATTTTTCTTTTTCCGAATATGATCATCGCAATCTTCCATCACATTAAACCTCGAAGACTAAATGTATTATGGATATGGTTTCCCTACACTTGAGAGACCAGACTTTTTACAACGGCACAAAACAATCTATACTAATTCTAATACTAACCTATATATCGCTATATATATAGGCTATATATCGTCACGCTAAGACCAATAGCAGCGGAGCATCAATGAAGAAAGTTTCAAAATCACGATATTTTTCCTGTTGAGAGCTTCCGCTGTTTGTTAGCGTTAGCCCAAATTAACTATTCTACGCGGACGAAGTCGCGGGCAGAGCCTAGTACAATATAATACAAATGTAGTGCAGATATAATTTAACCTAAGGAGGTCCCTATATAAAATACAACATCTATCAAAATGAAGACCATGTAACAACAATCGATTCGTGGTTTTTTTTCATATTAATAATTTCTTTTTCAAGCTTTTACGCATCGAACCACATATATTCAATGTTTTCATGAAAATTAACAACACTGCTTTATCAAAGAGTTGGCATTCCAGTTAATTTGCTCTGTAAAGCCGATCGCTAACGACTGTTGAGACAGATGGTTTCATTGCAAACAGTCGGCTTGTTCAGTTTATTTTAGTGTAAACCCCAAGACGTAAACTTTTCGCGATTTATTCATTAGCTTAAGATATTTACAGTGAAAGAGGATTGCATCTCGCATTTTTTTAGTAATATAGAGTTTTATATATATATTCGAAATCAGAAAAAACATTTCCATCTAGAATTTTTTGTTTGCATATGGTTTCTTACTTCGTTAAAACTGTACACTACAAATTTTTCCACCTATTACAGTTTTTCCTTAGGACAGCAGTAGTAATAAAATACTTCGATTTAATTGATTAAAAAAATTTAAAAGTGCGCCCATTTCGTTCCAGCCTAATTAAGAAATTGAGAAAGCCTTTTATTCATTTTCTTTAGTACGTGGGAGTGTTGACGCTCAAATGATTTCTCAAACTCAAATGAACAACATAATTGACTTCATTCATTCATGAATAATAATTGACTTAAAAAATCATAATTTAAACATACAATTCTCGAAAATCGTTGTTGAAAGCAAATATTTTATTCAGGGTATCTATCGCTTGTAACTTTCATTAGGATAAATTATATATGTATGATAATTAACGACGTTTTCAGTTTAATTTGTGTTGTGTCTTATATTTCAAGTTATTCTATAAAATGTTGGTACACAATTTTAAATATTTAATCATAATGTAAAATATTATTTCTAGATTTAAAAAAATACTTTTTATCTCTCATCTAAGTATTTTTTTTATAAATAATATGTTTTTAAATAATTACAAAAGATGATCGCTAGATATTAGACAGATTATATGTAAACTAGCGGGCACGGCAGACGTTGTCCCGCCCTGATTATAAAAAACTCCTTGACAAATTATATACCAAAACGTTCCTCATGAATCACTTTATGCACTCGTGAAAACCGCTTGAAAATCCGTTCAGTAGTTTTTGAGTTTATCGTGGACAGACAGACAGACGCGGTAGGGGACTTTGTTTTATACTATGTAATGATGATGTGTTTTACGCTAAGTTTGGTAACCGAATACCCTGCTCTAGATAAATATATCCAAGATGGTAATGACCTAGTTTTTAAACGCGATACGCCTTTCACTTAAACCATAGCTTGTTATCTAGGCGCGTTACGCAGATATTTTGTACAATAAACAAAGAATGAAAGTCATTTTTGAATTACAATTCTAGTTTGAAATTTAAATAGCTTTGAGCTACTTTATAATAATGATAGTTGAGTGCTATTAATTGTATCATTTTAATGCGTTCTCATTAAGAAACTTTGGTTAAAAGTGAATAGAGATATTTTTGATAGGTATTTGAAAATAATTTTGAGGCAATAATCGCAAGATAAATGTTAATATATGTATCGCTTTTATCAGTAATGGATTTATGTACTATGTACAAATGATATTGGCAAATTATATACATGTAACTGAGACGGTATTCTAAAAATACAATGTTTCTGCCCAACCCGCATACACATTTGTATTTCAGTTTAATATCGTATCGATTTGCATGAATAAGACGGATCAAATAATATCTATATATACACATATAATAACAACATAAATGTAACGTGTCTGTACTTTTAAAAGTTTTGTGAAAAAATTGTTGCAGGTGTCTTGGAATAAGTAATGAAACATATTTCAATCATATTTAAAAATGTCTGTCTGTCTGTTTGTTTGAACACGCATCACTGCTAAAGTACTGAGATCACAATAAAACTTTAACATAAAAACATAAACCATATACTCGAGTATCATTTAGTCTCGGTTTCATTAAAATCGGTTCACTCTATCAAAAGTTATTGTAATTTTAATGACGACGCGACTTAAGTACGAGAGAAAAGTAGATAAGTATATGGACTTAATACATTCAGATGATTTTATTAGTCACTGTTATTTTACATTAGGTTCAACAGCTAGTGAAATATAAAATTGTAAACATTTATATATTTTATACCTATAAACATAAAAATAGATGGTAGTATATCTGAGGTCGATAATGCCAATTTATCTTTTAAATGAACATCATAAAATTGAGCACACCGAAGTGTTTTAATTGTATAAAGTTTTTATGCTATCTATTTTACTAATAAACTCAACACTACATGGAAATGCAACACAACAATTTATCAACCGAACGTCATAAAAATCTATACATGTACATATATGAAACGAAGAATATTTCAGATACCAACTTAATTCATTTTAATATAATTAGTAACATCATTCGTGTTCATGTTCTCCTAGTACCACGGTCTAGAGGAAAAAAAATTACTTACGGATTTCTCGATTTTCGACGAATTTCCTTTGCAAAGATGCCTTCGCCCAATAGAGGGACATTTATTGGCATTATATGATACGCTTCCATAAAAATAGATTAATATTTTATTATACTTCATATACGAAATAACCATAAAGTATTTTTCCGCTCAAACGAACAGTCATCACTCATCACGTAAGAGATTAGCTAATATCGCGCAATACGTAACGGACACCCACGCGTTCATAAAAAATAATAGCGCAGGTAAAATACTGTTTGGGTGCAAGGAACTTGTGAAAACTGACTATGCCCAACCACAGATAGATACATCCAGTCGGTGACACGAACAAGGATATTGAATGATGAGGTCGTATACAGACGACCTTAATGCATCCGCTACACCAATTCATTCTATTTACGCATAACTGTATGTATATTGTACAAACAACATAAAATAATATATCACTTTTTAAATATACATATAATGTTTATAGGCACATAATAGTATTTATTCATGAGTTTATCACGCTTTCTCATGTTCATAGGTCGTTATTTATTAAGAATAGAAACCAAAATTTGTGCCGTTTAAAAAATACAATCTAACTAATTAAAAGAACAAAGCGTAGTCAAGGTCTGTACTTTTCAGTGAAAACGTTATTAATTATTACTTTCCACCGTTTTTCATTATGTTTTCGATGCTGCCGTAGCTCCGACATTCTCTGGGCACTGGACTTCTTAGATTTTTTAAATCTCTTTTGACGCAATCTTTCCCTTGATTTCAATTTTCTATAAATTCGCGCATATTTGTTACTCATATGAGACGATATATATTTTTTTTCAATTATTACATTACATACATTTCGGTCAACATTTTGATTGTTTCACTCTGAGTCCTAGTAATGTTTCTCAAGCTCTTTACAATCAACTTCCTTACTAAACGCGCTATTACGCTACAATTGTACATAACGCAAATTCATAACAATTACATGAAGGTTCTTATACTAGCCCGATAAGGCCAGGACCAAAAAAGTCTTCACGATAAATCTACAGGTCTATATTTATCTACAGGTATACTCTACCCACTGTATCCTCAACCGTTGACATGAAATTATTATTTTAGTAGTTATTAGCGATTGAAATCTAACGATATTTTTTAACACATGAAAATTTAACCGGCGTTTCGCATAATTAAAAAAAACATTTATTTAAACATTACATTTTTATAAACCTTGTACCAATTTCTTAATAAATACAAATGACATATAAATATAAAATTTAGATTTCCCAAAAATACATCCAATTGTATTTTCGTACCTGATAAAGTTCCCTTTTATGACTCGATCATAAATTTATCTCTGACTTTGTTAACAAGACGGCGACTTCCATAATTAATCAAAGTTTCCGTTCATTAAAAAACTTGTGATAAGGTTAAAGATAAGGTCATAATTTTGAATTTCCTTTAAAATGAGTTCCTGATTTCTTAATGGGAAATTTTATATAGTAACTATTCATACTTTCCCCGGGATATATGGATGCACAGATAGTAGATGTAAATAGATTTTACTGATTAGATTAGATACTCTACAAGGTGTTTTAGTGAATAGGTATCTGAGCATTATACGCTTATAATACACGCTTACAATTAATTTTGATATAATTTAAATAAATTCCCCGTTTATATTCAAGTATAATAATTCAAACATAATTATGTAGCATAATAACAATATAATCCTTTTCCTAGTTTAAAGAAGTAGCAATAAAATTCTGATACTGCTATTAATTCTAATGAAATTTAACGATACGAAAAATGTATTAATTGTTGAGTTAAAAAGGTTGTTTTTTTATTTATAACAATGTTTTCATACATTCAAACAGATAACTTTCACGCCGAAAAGATTGTATTGCAGATTGTACACGTGTATTGTAATATTCGTAAAGCTAGACACCAAAATTAAGAGTATGTCAAAATCAGATTCAAAACGTATTTCTTTGTCAAAGATCAGGCGTTGTCCTTAAGTTTAGTTCCCCAATATTCTTAAAACACATTAAATCTTGAATACCATTTTTATGTTAATTTTTAAAGTTATCGAATAAGAACATCTGTGAAGGTCTTCAAATGAATGACAATTTGAAGGTTTAAAATTTTCCAGTAAACTTTTCCGGTATACTAGTGACATTATTATCGCGGCGTGAGTAAAATGATATTAAAAAATTAAACTGTCACGCACCAGTGAAGCGTGCGGACGGCGCTGTAAACGGATCCCATGACATTGAATATGCACGTAAAGTTGTGACGTCACGTTTTATGATTTCTTCTTGTAACTGTAAATGTAAATAATAGTATTATATGCAACTTTACTGTGTATATTCTAAAGAGGTTCTATCTGCATATTCGATGAATTACTTTAATATTAATATTCACCAAAACATCTGGTGAATGTCTGTTAATAATTCTTTTGAAGTTATACTTCTTTTGGCGCGTTAGGAAAAAATGATGAGAGTAAATTTTTACGATGCACGCGCACACCGTCACGAAAAGCCGACACCTTGAAGTTAGCTATAGCCAACATTTTGTTTCTTTGTATTTCTTTGTATTAAAACTTTCAATGTATTAAATACCTTTTTTCTATTGTTAGTGTCGTGTTGTCTACAAACGTAGAATAAGGCGAAAGATAAAATTTTGGAAAAGATTTTTATCTTGTTACGCCAAGTATAACTTCTAACGCGTTTACATAAGTACACACACACTTTTTTTATGTTGTGAAGTACTAAACAGGTATGTCCATAAGATATTAAGTGGTAATGCAACATATAGCTATATAAAATCGATTCCTCATTCACTCATTTTTTTATTGCTACTCCAGGTGATTAACTTGGAACGCTTTTGTATGCAAGTGCATGTTGTCTTCCAAACGATTTGGTTTGAAACACAGCAGTTAGAGCATTATTCTTTTGCGGCTATAATAAGTGTGTATGCAGTTGAATCCTGTACAAACTTTACCATCTTTAAAAAGTATTTTTCGTCGGTTTTGATTCGAACAACGGGCGATTTATCGATTAACGCTGATGATATTAAAGTCACTATAGGTCCTTATTCTCAGTTCGATGTCACGCATTGCGATCTGATGCGCTATTTTTTATCGCAAGTCGAATATAACCTTGGCACGTCGCTATTGAATCACGAATTCATCAGCCTTTATCCGATTCTAAAAGATTCATTAATCTAATTTGAGACTGGGGAATTGAGAAATTGTAGACTGTCGACATTCGCTGATGAATCTTAACATCCACTAATTTCGAACATTGACTGTAACATGTACATAAATGGTATTATAATCGAGGCATTATGGAAGTGATATAGGAAGCGCGAGGCAAACGAAACTCAGAATTATCATAATTTATAAAATACTACGATTTATTTGTATATTTCAATACATAACAGGCAGGCACGTATCCAAACTCTTGTTTCGGAGAGGGGACAAACATTGAAACAATCATGTGAACTCTGTAAAAAATTGCTGTAATCACTGTACTACGGGACTGGAATGCTGCAATCACTGTACTAATATATTTTGTTTAAGCGACCTTACAGTGGTTATGATCTCGTTTATTTTATATAACGTCAGTTTTCAGGTGGGGATAAATCTCAACTCTCCTCCCCTCTGTATACGTGCCTGATAACAGGACAAATTTTAACAAACGAGAAATCAATGAAAAGTTAATATGTATGTAGTTGCAAATATTAAATGTGGAAGGTAGGCTTCTTTTCTATCGGAGGTAATTATTGAAGGAATTATTAATTAATGAAATGATAGATAAAGGTCTGCTGTTTTGCGCGCATCATTCAAAAAGTACTAGATTGATTTTGATCTTTCTTTTTTTTTTCTTATCTATGGTCCTTATCTATAAGAAATATCACGTTGACCTACTTTATTACAACGATATTAAAGTTTTAAGAAACTACGATTTTTATAATTAGTACGTGTTCAGTGATGAAAATTATGCCGTAGAGATGTGGGGCAAACGGTGTGGTTTTTGTTTTATCCTATATACATTAAACTAGCGGGCCCGGCAGACATTGTCCCGCCCTGATTGTAAAAAATCCTGGACAAATTATATACCAAAACGTTCCTCGTGAATAACTTTATCCACTGGTGAAAACCGCATAAATATCCGTTCAGTAGTTTTTGAGTTTATCGCGAACAGACAGACAGACATAAAATACCTTTTCTTATGTATACACATAACCAACAAACTAATATTTATGTAAACGTTGTACATATTAGTGTAACTAAATTATGTTTGAAGTAATTCACACGACAATCGAATTAAATCAAAGTAACAACGGATCGTAATTTCCACAACCTTCGACATCGTGGTCGTCGCGTGTCATCCTAAATGTTCTTACTCATGACACGTTTTCAGAACGAGCCATCTATTTTGTTCGCATTACAATGCTGCCCCGACCTCGTCAATGTCACGGCCGGTGATCATTGTACGATCGTGTGTAATGAAGCTTATCATAATCGTTGTTCCATGATTCGCTTTGTTGTTATTATTGGCGTCTGGATTTTATGCGCGACTTAATTCCTGTTGAGTAAAAATACGACTCGCACGCCACCTCTTGAAAAATGCTTGTACTAATTTACAAACTTTCGCAGACGTAACGTACATCAACTCATCTAAGCTTCATTTATCAGGATTACGATAAATATATTTTTTACTCAATTACGAAGGAGGATGAATGTTTTACGAATGACATATACATATTTATTTATTTATTTTCAATAACCTAAAACAAGCGTGACGAATTTATAGGAGTGACATAATGAATCTATAATATTTAAGTACTAAGTATGAAAATCAAAAGGAGACGCGGGATAAAAATAATTTTCGATGTACTAACACTCAATTGAACAACTCTATTAATATAACTAAAGACAGTTGGGTCTTTTGTTTTTCTTTATTAATGACTCTTTTAATTCACTTAGTTTTATAACTTGCCGAACTTACATAATTCTAGAGCTTAATGAATACTTAAGTTCAGTAAAAATATTCTTTAAGGACTTATTCAAACTTTAAGTACAATTATGAATGCTTCATAACATCATAAGCACTCCGCTTTATTGTTGCAATTATATTATCATAATTTAAGCTATATTTTACTGATTTAAACACGATATCTTTTCCGAATCAAATAATGGAACCTCGATATTTATTAATAATGTAATTACGAATATGTTTAAAACAAATTATATACCGAAAATATATAGAAACACATAAATCATATTTACAAAGTTAATTGGCTAAGATCTTATAGAAAATTGTATCTTGTGACAATAATAAGACTGAGCTAGAAGCTTATGTGTAAGACGCAATGTTTCACCTAACAAAAGTTTATAGAACATTATATTTAATTAACTAAGTAAGTAAATTGGTTTACGGTTAAAACATTTTAAACAATATTTTTATGTAATCAAAAATGTTAATTATTACTTAAGATACAGTTTTTTAACTTAGTATCGTAAGTGTAATGCAATTCAAAAATACGGTAACCACCGTGCGATATACATAACATTCTTTATTATGAATCTATATCCCCTTTGCGGCGCGTGCATTTGTTGAACATATAATACTTATAACACTGTAATTTCTTAAAATTTTAATAACTATATATTTAATCAAGGTACCCTGATATTTTTTTAGATAAGTATCTACATCTTCTAAATTATTGTATACCTACGAAATCCATAATTTACTAAAAAACGTCTTTTGCCGGCAATAAATTACAACAATAAAATAGGGACTGTCAACTTCGACACGTGTTAGACAATGTTTAAATATAAACAGTGTCTATCTCTAAATTAGGGTAAGACACTCTTTTGTGATGAAACTCTTTTTAAACAAGTGTTCAATGCGTATTTAACTTTTTGTAATAAAACGGCAAGTTTTTAAAAAGTCAAAGTAAAAAAAAATTGATCGAAATCTATTCAGTAGTTTTTGTGTGATGCCAGCAAAACGGCAAGGGCAAAGTTCAAAACCAAAATACACCTATAAATGGTCACTAACTGATGAAAGTACTATCTACTACATCTAAATAACAATTAATTTAGCAATCTCAATAGTTTCCTACTTTTCAAAGGGTTTGAAAACTTTTCGTGGAAACACTTTACATAGGCAGAGCGGTTTAAGCTTTTAGTAAATTGAGTTAGAGGCTCTATAAAGTTTGTTGCCCACGCGTCGACCTAGCTTTTATCTATCACCGTGCCGTCGGATACGCGGTATTAGGGATTAACCTTGGCTTTGTATAATATCATCTCAAACATGAATGTAGAAGTTCTATTTTAGTTGGAATTGATATATCGATGTTTAAGAGTAAACATCTGCATTTTAAAATTTTTAGGACTGTTTAACGCTGGTGGATTTATAATTCAATTTCGTTTCATCTGCCCAAACTGTTTCTATTAAAATTCTCAACAGTTCGAAAGTTATTTGGTATGGCTTCAACAAGGCTCGCATGTTTTTGTTTCAATACAATTTTTGTTTTTCTTCTCTCTTGTAATATTTTTTTTTTTAAATATATTTTTGGTTCTTAACCGTGAAAAAAAACAAAAAAACAACCTACAAAATATAGTAATGTAATGATATATAGTAATATAGAAATATACAATTTCTTATAAATATCTCTGAAATCGTCCTTTTATTAAATCACTATTTGATCACCTGAGAGGGTTAGTTTTCAAAAATCTTCCACGCAATAGACTGCTGAATAAAATTTCATGATTCTAGACTAGCCGATTTAGTCTATGCATTGTCCGATGCTAAGCTTTAAGAATTATAATAAGTATATACAACCTCGTATATAACGCTTTAGAAGTTACAAAATAATTTTATCTTCGCTTTACTATGGTGTAAGGTTGGTTTTAGTCGATTAAATAACTTTATTTATAAAATAAAAAAAACAATAGTAAAGTTTTACTCAATCCTAATTCTTTATATATTTTTTGGCATGTTATGCAGATATATACTAAATTATAAGTATTTTAGCCTTAAAAATTTCATAATTCAATACCGAAAATTTACTACGAATGTCAAGATTCCCCGAAATATTATTTTCCAATTATTAATTATCTCTACTAAACTATAATTACGGCACAATTTCACACAAAGCCATTTAATTCCATAGAGAGTTAAACATCTCAACATACCAAAGCCAGTCACGCCCAGACGAATCCCAACCTACAACAATTGTACCACGAAACCTGTTATTACTGGTGGTATATTGATCTTTCTTTAATTGGGATTATAGATCTTCGTTTAACTATAATAATGTTATGTCACTATAGAATCATCAATGTTAAGCAGGAATACTCACCACATCTTCCACTCGCATACAATACAAAATAGATAGAGAGATAGAAAGTAACATGTCGGGACCATAACGCTTTTCCTTACGTGACGATTTCTATAAGTCAACTCTTACCCCAAACCGCGTTAAGAAACTTCATTACAAAAACATGAATTTATGATAATACAAAATAACATAGATCACTGATGTTTGACTTCGAACGTTTGTCTATTTAGTTAATTACCATCAAAGTATTTTCATGACCAAGTCTGATGTAACAGAATAAATTCGCTGTAACCTACATGTACCGACCGTTCAAGGAAACACATCGCACGGAAATGACAGAAAATATTACCCACTCTCACCCACTCTCACCCTCTATCCACCATCAATCAAGTTTCTTTCGGCTGCCCCCGACCCGCAAGACGTAAATGGGTAACATTAATCATTATTGGACGCGCTACGGCCTACTTTCCGAAGCCGAGGCTCTTATCTGATATATCATTGGCCATTTATTTCAACAGGCTACCATGAAACGATGGGTAAGATGTTCTGATGACAAATTATGTACTTTTCCTGTTTCAGAAACTTTCGTATAAAAACGTATCGCTAACACGAGAGCGACTTAAAATTGTTGTAATAAAAATGCTTAAATTTCTTCGCCACGAAATATTATTGCCCATGTCAAGGTTCAACGTGTTTATTATACATTTAATCTCTTATATTATACGATAATTAATTTCAAATCAAATCAAAATATCCTTTATTCAATTTAGGCCCTGAGAAGGCGCTTAGAACGTCAAAGCTACCACCGGTTCGGAAAACAACTCAGTCATCGAGAAGAACCGGCAGGAAACTCGATCTGGTTTATCTTTTCATGTTATATATTTTTACAAAACATAAATAGTTATATTCGTTATTAGTGGAGGCACAGAGAGGGGCGTCATTTCCAGACGTCACAATCGTTCACATATTGATCCCCCCTATAATAGCCTTTAGATATTAAAACCCGCTTGACATGATTCTTGAACTCACTATCCGGCAAATCGGTAATGTGTTTTGGGACTTTGTTATAAAACCTTACACTATTACCTAAAAAACTGTTTTTGGACTTAGTGAGCCTTAAGCATGGAATGACCAATTTAAGTATATATACTATACTTAATAATCCTCGTATTAAAAAAAATAGCTTGGTTGGTTGGATTTCACCATAAAAATATTAATACATTTATCAATACATAAATATATTATAATAATCATTGGATTAAACAAAAGAAAATGACACAGTTAACATGACCTTATAGTTCTATAACTGTCGAATGTCACCTTTTACGGAGACTGTCTGGTGTTAGTTTATTTTGTACGGGTAATGTCAATCAAACAATTGGAAAAAGTATTTTTGTCACTATATTAACTATCCATTTATTTGAGTATAAACCGCTCTTTATAACGCACTCCGATCTTTAATATTGCGATCCCTGATCCTAAAGGCTTATAGAAAATGTATAATTCTATAAAAGAAATCATACAATAATGACTTCTTAAGTAACATTGTAAGTCTCTCTCTCTCTCTACATGAATACTACACAAAAATTACTCAACCAATATGTTTAATATTACGTCGTAGTGCAAAAAAAAAACATCGTTTTATTCAATCAATAACGTAAGCGTGGATCCATTAAAGGAATCACCATAATCCGGGTAGTAACGCCTCCCGACGCTCTCTCGTATAAACGAGAATTTTCTCAGGGAGATACCGTCGACTTTTTGAATAAATTACAAACCATTCCAGGGGAAATATTCACTGAAGTTTGTTAATTTAAAAATGTCGAGTATTTGAATAAGTATCTTGCTTACTTTATCGTCCAAAATAACTTTTCATAACTTTTATAGGAATTTTTATTAGTAGCGCTTATATTTTGTAATTAAAATACGGTGGTTAATAATAAAATAACGTTGTTTTTTAGTTATTGTCCTTAATTTTAGCTAACGTGCTCAATTTGTAATTATTTACAAACTTATTATGCGGCAAAAATAATTAATTTTACTATTTCAGGCGTGGAAGATAACTTTGTAACCATTGTAATAGCTGTCATTTGTTTTCAGATATATCAATGAGTGTATACTTCATATTTATTATTAACTTTGTAATAAATGGCGTACCCTTAACCAAATACGTTCCCTCAATCTACATGGAATGGATTCACGAGGACAAATATACCTATATTTCATTCGCCTCCAAATGTTCTATTTAAGGGAACACATGTTAGATTTAACTGAAAACTCAAAGCTTAATCAAACGACTATAAATGTGGGGCGATGACGTCAAAGTTTTCGCATTAGGGAGCTACTAGGTCTCGGTCGTGGGGTGGACGGCTGTATAGGAAAATAGCTACTACGTCACTCTGCATACGACTGAAAATTCTTTGATGTGGAATATTTTGCGATAGTTGTGTTTGAACTACCGTTAAATTAACCTACCTTAGGTGTTGTACTTTATAGCGGATTGTGACGTAAATTGAGACTTAGTAAACACTCGTTGTAATCCGTTTCACAGGGTTTCACTATTTTTCGAATCTAAATACAACGGCTTTTTAAAACATTGACTGCTAATAATTATAATCACAACAGAAAGAAGTTTAGAAGTAGAATGTTAGAAAAATTAATATAGATATCTCCTTATCTTCTTCTATACATTATAACAAGAACGTAAATCTAACGTGTCCGACATTTTTAGATTTTCGTAAAAAAAAATATTGCAAGTGTCTATGAATAAATAATAAAGTATATTTCAAACATTTTTAAAAATATCTGTCTGTCTATCTGTCTGTTTAGACACGCATCAATGCCAAAGTACTGCGTTCATAATAAAACCTTTTCAAGAAAATAATAATGTATATCTTCGAGTAACATTTAGTTTTTGTTTCATTTAAAATCGGTTCGGTCTGTCAAAAGTTATTGTAATTTTAATGACAACGCGACTTAAGTACGAGAGAAAAGTAGATAAGTAAATGTACTTAATACATTCAGATGACATTATTAGTCACTGCTTTTTACATAAAGCTCCACGCGGACGAAGTCGCGGGCACAGGTATATTAAATATCAATTAAATGATAGAGGTCAACACTTGTGCGCGAAACACGCAAAAACTAATAGATGGATATTGATAAAAAATATTTAGTTTAACTTTTTAAACAGTCCTTATCTAAAGAATTATCGCGATAGCTTGATTTAGTATAAAATATTTAAGTTTCAAGGAACTACGATTCATATAAACATTATGCGAACAGCAACGGGTTTTTCGTCATGGAAAAGTGGGCGAAGCGTTGTTATGCCTATGATTTTTCCTCTGTACATAAAATATTGTGTTAAGGTATTAAACGACGGAAATGAAGTCGCGGATATCAGCTAGTTGCCTAATGTAATTTGTTATTTTTTACAACTTCAGAGCATCTCAAATGATGTAACGACAGCTGATTGATACAATTTATGCTAATCGTCCGTTCTAACAGACTCCGTCGCATACAACCTCATACCTATATTATTGCAAAATACAGTTTTATATTTTTCGTAATTCGGCGAATCTGTGAAGGCCTATCAGGCCAATAGCGTACAGTACAGTACAGAAAAAAGTTTTAGATTTTAAAACCAGCTTTTGCCCTCGGCTTCGCTCGCAACATAAATTTAATCTCTCACTCGGCAACAGTACATTTTTGTGGATGAAAGATACTCGTTGTCCTTGTCTGTACCCCTGACAGTATATATGCAAAATTTAATGATCATCGGTTGAATAGTTAAGACACGAAAGCGTAACAAATAAACAAATTAACTCACATTCACATTTATAAAACTAGGTGGGATATATTTAAGATCGCCAAACTCTTCAATACCATTTATCCCATTACTATAATTCTCTAGTACTTAACGCTAAACTACGTTTTTACATTGTCAAGTTTTATACTATAATTTGATGCGAACGTAGTCGCTACCTGTTGTTAGTACAGTATAAACCACACATATAGCAAATCAAGTTATATTTCCTCAACGAATGTACAAACACACATTAAACTCGAGTTATAAATTATCATATAGATAGGGCGCATTGATTTGAATCGGGTCAAAACTTTAATAGGGAAATGCCTTGACACAATTATTCGGCCTAAACAGCGAACTAAAATCTATTGTTACAAATGTAGTATCGAGGTTACCATTTACAATGGTTTTAAGAATCCCGTTATCTTTGAAAATGTATTTAAAATAACTAATAGTTATAATTGACGACCATATTCGACAATAGTAAGTGGTACTGTTTTGTTCACGTGTCAATCCTTACTTAATATCTATACTAATATAATAATGCTGAAGAGTTTGTTTGTATGTTTGGTTGGACGCGCTTATCTCAGGAACTACGGGTCGGATTTGAAAAATTATCTCGGTGTCAGACAGCTCATTTATCGAGGAAGGAAAGCTCTCAAAAGGAAAAAACCCTGATTTAGAAGCGTTCTTCATTGGTGATCCGTTCCTATTTGTATTAACATGATGATATATTATAGCTTATTTATATAATATATAATTTTATAGAATATATAAATTATAATTCATATAATAAAATCTACTGTCAACACGATGGTTGTTTAAAAGACGCAACATACAGTCCGCGCCAAACTTTTTGACCGGTCTGAATACAGGTGCGCGGCACACAATTTTAGATATAAACTGTATTATACTTATAACATCGAGGCAACCTAATGATGAGTAAATGCCAGTTTTAGATTCCTATAATGATATATTAACTTTGTATTAAAGAGTTGACTATATTACGCACAAGACCGAACTCACGGCTATGTTCAGAGCGGACGAAAAGATTGTAACAAATATTATTTTTGAGCTTTTAGCGGGATCTTATTCTGTCATGTAGTGGATGTTATATTTTATTTATAATATTGTGTTATTTGTCTCTATATTTTGAAATATTGGCGGCGTTTTACGCAATATAGTTCGGTTATAGTGCACAAGTGAAGTGGGTGGGAAATAACATCACGAAGGATAGGATTCTGAGATGCCACAAAAACGAGCCACCATCTTATTTGAACTTTGAAATTATCACAACAGATTTGTAACATTATTATTACCTACTCGGCAATGGCAGTAACAATCTAGAAGAAGGGTTGCCAAAAACAAAAGTAAAAAAATAAATATTGTTTCCGAGGTATGGTCATGTGACTCGGCTAAATATATGACATGTGTTACAGAATACATTTGTATATGGGAGAAGTGCGTGTATAAGAGTTATTTCAGTATTAGCATGCAAATCCAATAGTTTATTGTACTACTAATTTCTTCTCCCAATTTCTTCCGTGTGTATTTCGATATAGTTAGGATGAAAATCGATTAAATATAACTTCAGGAGAAAAATGTTAACAAATAAAGTTTCGTTGCATTTCTAAAACTAACTGTTTATTTATCTATATATATGTTAGCCTAGTACGTACAAGCAAACACTTTTCCTGTTATGCTTTGACAAGTCACTTTGTTTTGACTAATACTGAAGCTTGATTAATGCCATAAAACGGACATCTACTTTTAAATTCATTAGCGCAAATTGTAATAAAACAAGCCTTTACTAAGCATCGTGTGGCATGTACTTGGATCAAATTATAGGCAATTATAAACAATTACGTGTAAACTCGACATCGCAGTAACACGTCGAAATTATATGATATATAATATAGATAGGGTTGATATAATGCGTAATTTGGGATTACTCATCGACCCGGAACTTCGTTTTGAGTCGCACATAAATAATGTTATTAGAAACTGCTTCTATAGGTTAAAAGTACTGTATCGCTTTAGACAGTATTTTAGTATCACATTGAGAAAGCTACTTGTTGACAGTCTAGTTCTATCGAGACTAAATTACTGTGATACAGTGTATGGTCCTTGTTTATTATCGCGTACTGATCGTTCCATCCAGCGTGTGCAGAATGCTTGTGCCAGATTTTGCTTCGATGTCCCGCGCCGTGGGCATATTACACCATTTTTGAATGACGCAAATGCCTTAAAAATGGCGGCGCGACGCGAGTTACACATGGCTACGTTACTTTTTGGGCTGATTAAAACCAAAAACCCACAATATCTGTATGACAAGTTAGAGTGGAGACAAGATAAGCACAGGTACTTTTCATGTTCTCGCACCATGACTAATCCATTATCGATACCTCTCCATAGAACTACCGCTTTCAGAGGGTCATTTAAATATGCCGCCACTCGTTGTTGGAACAACATCCCACCGCCATGTCGATCCAAAAAAAAGTAAACTTAGCTTTAAACTCTCATATAAGCATTATCTATTGCAATTTCAAACTCAGTAATTAAAGTGACGTATAATGTATTCACGCAATTCTATTGTAAGCTCTGTTTATTGGTGTGTATTTATTTTTTTTCTTCTAAATTTATATTTGTTTTGTTTAATCCTAAATTTGTGGTTACAGTAGTTATATCTCTTTAGTATGGCCATCCGTGACGTGTTACGTGCGTCTGTGTTATTTGTTTGTTCGTTTCAAATTTTGTATTAACATTAACGTCCGTTTATCATCATATATAGGCTCCCATCGAAAATCAGCGCTGCAGTACTACTTACAGTATTGCAAATTTTTGCTGAATGGGTTCGCCAATTGTTGGACATCTATTTTTCATTTTTAAAATGTATTTTTTTTTCTGTCTAATTAGTTTGTGTAATTTAATTTAATTGTATGGTTCTTCCAACAATAAAGTATTTCTTTCTTTCATATGCCTCATTATTTTTTTAAGGATGCAACACCTTGTTTCCTTCTTTATAGATTTTACAGTTTGATCATAGTTTCATTTGATATTAAATGATGACGTTGTCCAAGATGGTCAACACACTAATCATAGAGCTACTGGCTCTCAAGTACAGCTGCCGGAACACACCCATAAGTGCTTGGCAACAAATCTCCAACTTGAGGGTGTTAGCTAGTCAGGCGGGATTAGAAAAACTCCTGCCACCATGAGATTAAATCAAAGCATGTGCATAAAGATATATATGTATATACTAGCGGTCCAGGCGGACGTTGTCCTGCCTTGATAATAAAAAAAAAAACTAAAATTCAACCGCAGCGCCACCTACCGGGTCCAATTGTGAATCTAAGCCATTGTCAGATCCACTGGAACATGCACACAAAATTTCATCAAAATCGATCCAGCCGTTTAGGAGGAGTTCAGTAACATACACACGTACAGAAGAAATTTATATATAAAAGATATATGTCGCATCATTATACAGAGGCGATTAAAGAGTAAAAGGCTTCTAATAATTGTTACTGGCAGTCGTGAGGTTGTTCTATCGATCCGTCAGTTGTAAAATACGAACCGTCATATGTCGAAAAATGTCATTATATGATAGAATGAAAAATATAATATAACACGTGTTGGCTATATATCTGTGGTGTTATTTCTTGCTTTCTGAAGATTTACGAGGAGGAAGTTGTTCCTGAACATCGCATTCTTGTAGGCTCTTCGTCATATATATATACTAGCGGGCCCGGCGGACGTTATCCCGCCCTGATAATAAAAATAAACATTGACAAATTATATAACTAAACCTTCGTCATGAAACACTTTATCTACTGGTGAAAACCGCATGAAAATCCGTTCAGTAGTTTTTGAGTTTATCGAAAATATAGAGACAAACGCGAAAGAGGATTTTGTTTTATAATAATTAGTGAGTCAAATACCTCTGTACAAGCAATACTTATCCGCGTAAAATTATAATATAGAATAACTGGAGGCATTAAGCCCTTCCTCATACAAATACATTTAGATGTAACAACGTTAATTTTCATACATATATATCAACATCCATTTATATATAGATACTAGCGGGCCCGTCAGACGTTGTCCCGCCCTGATTATAAAAAAATCCGGGACAAATTATATACCAAAACGTTCCTCGTGAATCACTTTATCCACTGGTGAAAACCGCATAAAGATCCGTTCAGTAGTTTTTGAGTTTATCGCCAACAGACAGACAGACAGACGCGGTAGAGGACTTTGTTTTATACTATGTAATGATATATGTCAACGGTTAAGATAAGAATAAATGTGTACAATACATATAAAATGATACAAAGTTAAGACGAGTCGAAATCCAACGTTGCCACGTCTTAAAAGAAAATACGTGTAACATCGTCTACAATTTTATCTCAATCAATCAAAGTTTATTTCAAAAACAAAAAGACGTAAGTCATTAAAACGCTGTCGCCCGCCTCTCCGTATCTAGTGTAAAACTTTCCGATAATATGTAATCGATCATGTATGCCAGTATGCCGTGTGAACGAGCATTTAGTATGTCAACGTGGAATCTGTTTAATTTTGACGCGAGAATTCGGAGAACGATTCATTTATAAATGTGTTATTACATCCATACAATTATTTTAAATCTTGAATATTATGTTATATGATAGTTAATTAATTAGCAACCGATAAAATAATTACTGTCAGAGAAGTTCTCTGAAGGCTGGCTGCATTGCCACGTTATATTATGACAATGTGTATACACTGACCGAGCAGCCTTCTGGTCACTAGATGCGCCAATAAAACTGTGCCTATTCGGAATTCACGGCCCAAATTTTCGAGTCCAAATGTCGCAAATACGTACCCCTACCAAGGTCAGTATATTTGTGTCGCTTGAAGTCCTGAAATGAAGTAACTAAAAGATGAGATGGTGCTAAATTGTCGACGCACGTGTCACCCCAATTCTCCATCCTCCGGGGCACAAACCTTATCTAGATCTCTTCCAAACCAACTAATTTCAGAATTGCCGATATATTAACTCTGATAAAAAGCGGAGATAAAACTACATTCAGATTAAAATGACGTAATTTACTTATATTAAAATATTTTATTCAAGGTAATTTTCCGTAATACAATATGAAAATAAACGTGCAAATCTGAGATCGCATTTAAATATGTAAACATTTCGCACACGCTTCATACGTACATGGTATTCGTATGTCTAGTAATTTCCCTATAGGCACGCTCACGAAACAATATTTATCTCTGACACGGCAGCATTGTTTTTATATTAAACGAGAATTATTTCAAATAAGGCATTGTTGCAATGGAATCTTGTAATCTATACAATAGAGATATAAATAAAGTAGAAGTTTCTTTTATTTGTCTGCGATAATCTCCGAAACGGCTGAAACGATTTTGAAAAGACCTTTATGTGCAGATAAGAGATAAGTAATAATAAAATAATATATAAGTAGTAGTAATAAAATGTAACACAAGTCACTTAAAATCATTAAAAAGATAATTATGGGAATTAAATAATAATGGCAAAATTATAATTTAAAAAGAAAGTGAAGTTAGTTCCAAGTTAATCCGGATAAAACACGTATATTCCAACGTATATGAAACAACACAGCCAATTTTACGGGCACCAACTTGTTTTAATAAAAACTACTTAGAGTTCCCGGTATATGATTTGTCACGTCGAAGAGCAGAGTGAGATGTCCGGCTAAAATCGGCTTGATTCGGTTTTGTAAAGCGCTGTCTCTATCGTACAGCGCAATCAATGACTGCAATAGACAAAGATAACGATATACGAAACTGAGCTTTATCGACTATCTCGGTCTACTCCCCTAAATGACAAATCCAAAGCTGGATACTGTAAGTAATTTTATTGTTTCATGAGAAATACTTATTTTATCTAAATTAATTTGGTATTTTTCTGTAATTTTATTATCAGTACTTAATCCCTATAATCCTTATTATTTACATGTATACATTATTATATTCATTGTATTTAGGTTATTATAAATTCATAGTTTATGTTATTGTTATTTTTTTATATAGCTAATGTAGTTGTGAGTTAAAACGTGTATCAGCTAAAATTAAAGAGAGAAAGATATACTTAATTGTTGGAACAACCATACAATTAAATTAAATTAGACAAAAAAAAATGAGAAAAAAATGGAATGTTCAACAATCACTTACCATGTGACATAAATAAACAAATCAAACAAAACTCCGTTTCTATTTTATGTTAATTACAAGTTTCTGGTACTCTTGTGGAATAAATTGAACCAACCAATACAAGATGCCATTCATACACTTCATAGGGGTTCACAATGACGCTAGCTGGCATTATTACAGCACGTGCGGCGTTGACGTTTCCTTAATCAATTACAAAAGACACAATATATTTATAAATGAATCGTTCTAAACAATTACTATTTACCTAAAGTTATAGGTCCATATAAAACGGGCAATATTATAGTTACGTGTATACAACGAGTAATATAATTCATAAAAAGTTTCAGCATTCTGTACTAACGTTATGTTGATTCAGCGTTATTGCTGCGACCTTGAAAGGCATTACCTCCATTACAGGTACTACGTCTTCTATATTGCTACGTGTATATATGTACCTAATATAAATATATTTATATATTATGTCGTAGTCAGTTACAAAAATCGTTACTTTTGCAAATTCTTCCATTTTATTTTAACTGGCAACCGTTCGCAACTTCGTACACATTAATTACAATGAAATATATAATAACAATAAAATATAGCTTACGTCTCTAAGGTATAATGTAGCTTTCTGTCAATGCAAAATATTTAGAATCGAATTAGTATTTATGTATGTTACCTCATACAAAAAACAAACAAACCTTACCGTTTTGTAATAATAGCGTGATGATTGTTAAATATAACCTTGTAATTTTATTTGAATGATTTATAAACTGATATCTTTTTGGAATATTTTAACAAATATTTAATCATTGTTTAAACATTTAATAGTCAAGATAAACGGTTCTAGCAGTTAAACAAATAAGAAATAATTTGGGTGTTGGTACACTTATGCATCAAGGTTCTACTATTTGAATTATTCAGTTATATAGTATTTATAGCTCAATTTGCTTGCTTGTTTTGCTTAATTGCCAACACACATTGCAAATATAATACAATTTGTTAATACACGATTAATGCTTTTTTTCTTCCATTTAATATAGGTACTTATCAATAGCAAGGCGTCCATATAAATTTATTCTCTTCATCTGCCCTATGAGGAAATCTATCCAAGAACCATATAAACTGTGAAGTATTTACAATGACAACAACAAGTGTATACTACAGTTTCCATATTTTACATACAACATTATCGTTTGCTTTGTTTCATGACTATCTCCCAAAACACTAAAGTTAGAAGTTTGAAAGTATGGTGACTTTCTTTACGACTTCCCTTTTGAAAACGTTCACCATTCGATACTACCATATACCGTAATATATAATATATATTTGATGTTTACTATCTTTTCTCTCTTGTAACCCTTGTTACACTATAACTCGTATCTACTGCCTATTTGCCTAGGCCACTTCCACTTCAGTTTAAAAATTCGTTTGAAAACATTAGTAAACAGAAATTGTTGTTGTATGCTGGTAAATTATAATAAAAAATACAGTAGATATATAACAAAATCCAGATTCAAAGATTTTACGGGAAAAAACAAATCAGGTAAACTGTCCGCGACATAGTTACATGTATTGCATATTCACACAAACCGCTCTGTATAGTGTATATATACCTGGGTTGTTATGACAAAAACGTGTGTCACTCGTTATCACGCGAGCGATGTGTTCTCGACGTGTCTCGTAGCGTATTGTATTCTAACAGATCTTCACAATATGTTGTCGTTTCAATTTTGTTATTGTGTACCTACCTCGTTAAACTATACAATAATCTATACTAATATATAGCTGAAGAGTATGTTTGTTTGGTTGAACGTTATGATCTCAGGAACTACCAGTCCGATTTGAGAAAATCCTTCGGTTTTAGATAGCTCATTTATCGAGGAAGGCTTTAGGCTATATATCATCACGCTAAGACTAATAGAAGCAGGGCACCAATGAAAAATGTTTCAAAATCGGGCACTTTTTTCCTTTTGAGAGATTTCGTTAGCGTTAGTATTATATACGTTGCCATGGTAACGTGGTAAGTTTCTATCGCAAACATTTTCAAAGTTTATTTTGTTTTCCTATGCAAAAAGTTTATACTACTTTTATTTCCAATTTTTTATTTGTTCTCTATTACGTATTATAAAAATAAAGTTTGTGTATGTACAATTAAAATAACAACTTTTTAATGAATGGATATGGCTACAAATGGCCAAAAAAAATTTTTTTTATACTTTGTCTATATTATTATATTTTGTCTGTTTGTTTGTTTGTTCTGGGTAATCTCCAAAATGACTGGACCTATTTTAACGGGAATTTTACTTTTACTGCCAGATAACCGAAACTATAGCGGTTGATATATTCTATTTTATTTGTCCGCGGCTTCGTCTGCATTGCTATTTCCAAAATGGTTGGACCGATTTTCACGGGGTATTCACTGGTAGATAGCAGACCTCATAAAAAGTCATTTAGGGCTTTTATTCGCCTTCGGCCGCAGTGGAATATCCGTAATGCTTGAACTGATTTTCACGGGACTTTCACTGGCAGATAACTCCCCTTATAAGAAGTAACTTACACTATTTTATTTTGATACTCAAGACATCGTCCGCAATATCCTACTATCTCGTAATTGGTTGGACCGACTTTCACGGGGCTTTTACGGGTAGATAACTAGCGGGCTCGGAAGACGTTGTCCCGCCCCGATAATAAAATGAAAACCTTGACAAATTATACCTAAACCTTCCCCATGAATCATCATTCTATCTACTGGTGAAAACGGCACGAAAATGGTAGGTTTTGACTTTCTTTTTAACCGACTTCGAAAAAGGACGAGGTTACTATGTTCGGTTGTATGTATTTTTTTTTATGTATGTTAATCGATATTTTCGTCAATTGTGAACCGATTTTAATGATGCTTTTTTTATTTGAATTGGTACACTATGTAGTGATTAACTGCTACCTGTGCATTCGTCCGTGTGAAATTGATCAAAAATATGTTACAACCGCGTGAGACGTGTGCCTTACTGGACTCCAAGAATAAATATACATAATTGAAAGTATATACATATTTGTATGTAATATGAATTATATCATGTTTTTGTTCAATTTGGCGGCCATATTGTTTTATTTACCGCGTTTGCTTCTACATAACTCAGTGATTATAACAACGTATAAGAATAACTTCACTATATCGACAATACGGGTCATACTATATCTATATAATAAAATATTCAAGATATATTGTTCGATAATGTATATCTTATAATTTTCATTACTTTCTTATATAGTGTTAGTGAGCACTGAGTTTGGAATATAGTAGGTTGAAGTTCCAATCATGTTGCTGATGATAAATCCCATCCCATTCGATATACTATTAGTATTCATATATCTAATGTACACGTTACATGTTACAGTACATGGCGTTCGTATCGTAGTTACAAATGTTTTTGAAAAAGCGTTTCTGTAATGTACACACCCACTCACAATTTTACATTTCTTTAATACATTTTTAAAAAGCGCGTGCGGAGCCGCGTGTAACAGCTAGTATATTATATTTATATAACGTGGATAAACATTTTGAATAAATTTGGCACCCTTTCTGTAATTTAAATACTTACCATAATAAAATTATAAAAAATAAATATTTTCTGATGGAAATTTATGTTGTAAAACTTTACAATCATTTCAACGACATTCGATTGATTCGATTCTGATAAGCTTGTAACTGGGGAATGTCGATGTAAACTTTTCAGATCAATTTTAAGTCTCGTTTACAATGTTTTATCTCAGTAACTCATATAAATGAGTAAAATGTTAAGGATCTGCAATGTTTCAGTTGTAATTCTTAGACACTAGGGTCTTATCTAAAATAAAATAATATCACGTTAACTTCATTTAATAAAAAGTTTAAAAAGAACTACGCTTTTACGCGTATAGCCATGTGCCCTTTCTTACCGTGGAAAAATGAGGAGAGTGGAGTGGTTCGTATACGCAGGAGAGGGGCAGTAATCGGATAACATTGTTTACAAAAACTGTTGTATTCAAATTATATTTTAATATATATATATATATATTTATTGTTTTTTCCTCTATACATAAGATATTTAAAACAACGCAAATGACATCGCGGGTATCAGTTAGTATTCTATATATGTGTATGTTTTACGAAAAATAAAATTAGTAATGCTTAATTTAAACTTAAATCATCATTCTGTCTACAAATTTCTACCTATTCCGCTAACAACATCAATAATAATTTATAACACGGTCTTTTGAAATATGTATGTAATATATGTGTGTGTGTGTACTACTCCCACGTGTTCGCAAATTATCGATATAATTACGGGATGTCGAACACTTTTACTGGTAAAATCCATAAGCAAGATACTAACGCATTTATCTTTCAATTAGTTTGTAGTAGAATGTCACTACTGTATAGCAAATATTTGTTACATGAATATTACAATAATTAACGTCAAAGTACGCCCACTAGATACTAACGTATTTCAATTACCGTAATATATCATCGGAATTGAATTAAGAAGTGGACGATAAACTTATTTGTTTATGCGAATAAGTGATTATATTAATGGATTAGTAAGTTATTTATGTTACAAGGTTGACATTTGAAGTGTTTTTTCGTTCAACAATAAAAGAGAAATTTATGTTTAGAATTCTTGTACAAAGCAATTCTATTTCTATAGTGGTATTTCCATGATTTAGTGACTATATTAACCAGTTAAGGCCTAAAATGTATATATGAAATTTGTGTTTCAATATCCTATCTGTTTCTGTATACAGATTTTATGTTAGCTATAATTATAAGAGTATATCATAGCAATTTTAAAACGTAGAGTTTGGTTAGAATTATTAAATTCCTTCAATTCTAGAACCAAACAATTTTTTAAAGTGAAACTTTTATTACATCGTCTCAAACTTTTTCGTCTGTGTGTTGCATGTCGCGTGATGGTCGGCCGCGGAGTAGGGATAAAGTGAAAGGCGCTCGTCAGAGCAACCAGTTCGCTATAGTTCGCAGCAGCTGACCGTGTAGTGTATAGACTATTATTAGTTAAATGTCTATAGTGTGAAAAAAAAGTTTCACTTTTACCTTGGTTTCATAAAACCACACAATCCTTTTTTTATGTTTATTCGAAATATTTGTAAAAAAATATTAGTTTGAATATGTAATTAAAATCGTTCTTTTGAAATCATTATTTTATTCGTATTCGTTCGTATTATTATTGTATGAAATAGACAATCATAGTTTAAAAAATAAAGCAGTGATCTGTAGATATACATTAATTATCTCAATATTTGCCTTCGTATTTCTCGTTATGAGCTGAAATGAACTCGTAACTAGAATATGCAAAATGTTATTGGACAATCAATATCTAGACGGGTCTAAGCAAAATATTGTTGCTATGCAAAATAATATGATAATCTCAACGTGTCCTTCTGTAATTACATTAAAGCATATGACGATCTAATAATAGTAACTGTGGCATAGAGTTTCCGTTGCGGTTGATTAAAATAGGCAAGTATGTAAACTTGAATACAGTAGGTATAGAGTGTACCTATTGTATAGGAAGGTGACAATGCGACACAGCTAAGTTGCATGACATACCGTCGACATGAACATTAACAGTTCGTCTCATGTCGGTAATACTCGATTGTCAACAGGCAGCCAAACCGTCCTCAGCCCCCGCTACTTCGCACCGCGTCACACAACTCCCTCAATTTAGTTCGTTCTTGCCTAACTTACTTTCTGACCTACACTTTGTTTGATAGTTACTAGCTAAGTTCTAATGTAATATGATGTTAGACAGTCCATAACATTCCTCAGTAAATTCAATATTATAAACAAGAAAGCTTGTGACGAAGAATGGATCTTTGTTACTTTTTCACGTAAAAAGTACTGAACAGTTTTTTGTAAAAACTACACAACAATATAGTTTACATATCAGAATAAAACATAGATTATAATTTATAGAGATATCGTTTTATTACATGCAAAAATATGACTGACAGTATCAAATAAGTTGTAAGTATTTCAGACATTTGAAAGCTCTATCTCAACGTGGGCTACATAATTCAATAGAGTTTCACGAAAATAATATATGTTAGCATTATTTTTTATGAGCGGTTCTTAGTAGGCTATAAAATGTAAAAATAATTTTACTTTTAGTTTCACACATTAGGACGTCCAAACAAATAAAAAAATAATCAAAACAACCTCTTTAGTAGTTTTATAATATATACTACTAAGATGGTGAAAAAGGGTAGGACAGTTTGTATGAAAATCCATATTTTTTAAATTTAGATTTATAAGAATTAGTATTTAGCCATTCAATGAAATAGACATGTTTTTTTAAGAAATGAAATAAAAACGGATTTAGAAGATGATGTCAAAGATTGTATAATACAAGGAAAGCCAAATAAATTACTACCGAATCATTTGAAAAAAAAATCTCAGCCTATTTTGACGACATTTTGTACACGAAAAGCATGTATTGTTATTAACACGTCGATCTAAAATGGATACCCTCTTAAATTTATTACTCTTACTATTATGAATAATTAAATATTGCTGCTCATATATAAATAATGTAAAACAAACAGTCGAAAATATTTATTGCATAAAATACCTATACGAAGCCGCGGGCAATAGCTAGTAATTTATAAATCAATCAAAGAAATCACCAAATCTTTTATGTGAGTCGATTAGATTTACTCCCAGTACTGTAATAATTTTCTTCTATTATTGAATCAGTGGAAATATTGTAAATCGTGTTAATTTGTAAACACATAAATTTTATTACCTGTCATAAAACCATAATTGACTAGCTGTGCCCGCGATTTCGTCCGCGTGGAAACTTATGTAAAAACAGTGATTAATAAAATCATCTGAATGTATTAAGTCCATTTACTTACCTACTTTTCTCTGGTACTTAACTCGAGCCGTTATTCAAATTACAATAACTTTTGATAGAGTGAACCGATTTTAATGAAACAAAGACTAAATATTACTCGAGGATATGCTTTATGATTATCAGAATTTATCGTACCTGTGCAGTGATGCGTGTCGAAACAAACTGACCGATAGACAGTGTCACATTTCTAAAAATGATTTAAATGTATTTTAATACTACACCTACAACATTTTTTTTACGAAAGTCTAAAAAGTACAGACGCTAGATTTACTTTCTTATTATATGTATAGATTGGGCCGACAGCGTTTTATTAATTTAAACGTAAACATTTACAACGATCTCTGCGTATATAGCAATGCCTTGACAAATAGATAAAGCAGGCTTCATATATAACGGAGAACATATTTTTTATCTATAAAATATTATATTACTAAACATAAAACAATAAGATGCTTCGAACCTTGTTCAAATTAGCATTGCTTTTAGCTTTACGACGTCTATAACGATTGGGAATTTGCCTCGAGATTTGTTTTGTGAAACATTAGACTATAATGTTTTTTCGTTTTGTTTGATAAATATTCTTGTGTTTCAAGATGAATTTAAAACATTGGACATTTTGTACAAAATCTTAACTTATTTCAAAACATAATTTGATTATTATTTAAAAAAAAAAAAAAAATACTAATCGAAAAATAATAAAGTTAGTAAAAATTATCAGGCGACTGAGATATTTTAATGGCTCTAAGTTTTTCTTAATTTTATATAACATTCCGTTTCTAATTAAAGTGAATTGTTTTGAGACTCGAATTTTCGGAACGTAGTTTGGTAATTAGTGCCCGCATAAATTTCATCGCTGAATTGAACCAGTAAATCTGTCAGAATTGAAAGATTTATAATCATAAAAGTAAGTAATTTTATTTATGTCCATCATGTTTGTGGGTACTTTGTCGGGTGTTATTTTTATTTCTATCGGTATAAAGATATCCTGTGCTAACTAACATGCTAGCTTGTAACAAACAGGTAGAGTTTTATAATATAACTAACAGTGGCCGGCGACTTCGTCTGCGTGACGAGTTATAGTATTTTATGATATATTGCTTTATATATCATACTAGGTGCCATTCGTCCACTTCGTTTGCCATTAAAAAAATCAGTCGGTCGAATCCGATTTTTTGGATGTTAATAAAATTTCTAATTGACAAAATTTGTCAAACCAATAAGTCCCAGTGTAAGGATACTTACCAAAATACTAGCGTTTGCTCGCTACTTCACTCGCGGTAACGTAAATTTGATCTATCCCTCGGGAATAGTATTTTTTTTATTTAACAAAAAGTACCCTGTATCCTTGACAACGTGTGTACAAAATTTCATAATAAACGGTTGATTAGTTAAGGCGTGATAGCGTAACAAACAAACTCACTTTTGCATTTATCATATTAGTATGGTGGCTATCAGTTCGGATACAAATACCCTGCCATAGTCACTCCGCTTTATTACTGGATAGACACTTCATACTAAGCGACACTTCTAAACGTGCTACTGTCGCAGACAACAATAAAAAAAGGGCGTGTCTCAAAGACACACGACAGAAGTCAAACTTTTGTGTTACAGGGAAACAATTTAATCAAAGAAATACAACAAAAAACCAACGCAGTGTTCCCAGACGGTCACCCATAAGAAATACAGAACGCGTCCGATGTTGCTTAACTTTGATGATCGAACGAGAACCGGTGTTTTCAACACTCTACTCGACACAGTGGTTACCTCCATCATTTGTTGTCACACAAAAAGGTTGCGGATCAGAATTTCAATGCCCTCCCATAAGAATGCACTTTTAAAAAGCAGCATATTCCATTTACACGGCTTTTGTACAACGGAATCTCTATAAAAGCGGTGAACACAACTTAATCTACACTAACGAACAAGTTGGAATAGTTTGATAACCCACTTTGATATCGCGGTGATCCCGCAACGTGTGAAAGTATGCTTCTGTAACTATGTACAATTTGCATAGCCGATAACCGCACATCGGTTCATATGTGGAACACGTTGATAAAAATGTTCATGTATACATAGGTATATGTTTGCACCAAAATATATATATTTCTATGGAGTCGTTCTACATGCTAGTATCTAAATATTAAATAACATTATATTTTAAATTTCTCTGCCTTATTATCTTAACAATATATTTTAGTACAGAGTAAAGAACATAAAAGAAAGCAAATATATAATTAACTTACAAAATTTCTTTGTAAATATTGTTCTCCATTTACTTCCCCTTTCCGGCGCATGCGCAACACACCGCTTGCCCCACGTCTCCACAGGAAGAAAACATATCACTGAAGAGTATTCTTAAAAAAAGTTTTCTTAAAAGTTTATATTAAATGAAGCTCTCCTATCTTTTTTTTAAATAAGGACAAATTGTCTAAGATATAAAACTCATTTTTTTTATTCAAACCTATTCAATAGTTTCTGCGTGATACGCGCAAAATACCAGATCTCCAACATTTTATTTTTAGTATAGATAATTAATTTTACATAATTACTATAAAGTTAGGTCGTGAATTCATAAGAACAATTATGAAGTGTGCATACCTTCTTCTGCTTAAAGCTTTCCCGGCTTGGTACCAGGATCCACTATCCAACTTAACTTCCTTCACTTTGCCCGGTTTTCGGCATCCGTTTGTGTGAAGTCGTTCACCTTCATATCCGCTATCACAACGTCCAGCTAACGTTATTTGAGCCTGCCGCGACTTCTTGACCCTTGTACGGTGATATTGAGATATACGTTCTATTTTTTATATTAATTTATTTAGGGGCTTTATGGCTATATCAGCCCCATAGTAACCTTAACTTCATTTACTATAACGTAAACTAAACAGCTTATTAAAGCTAATACACCTTCACTAATGATGACTTGACAACTTATATAAACATAGCTCTTCAAGACTTCAAGACTTGGATAGTCTATATTGGATAGTTCTATATCTTCTATGTATATATATAGATATGTAGATATATATATGTAGATAGTATCCATCTTGGATAGTTGGATGAAACATTCCAATATCTAGTAAATTCAATGTGTTGTAATGTAATGAAATGTAATGAATATATATATTAATAGAGAAAATTGTGTAGCCAATTCAATGTTTACTGTTATGTCTGTACTCTACACAATGTTTCCTGAATAACCTAATGCAAACTGAGAGCTGATAAATGCACAATTTTAATCAAAGTTATTGGCATCGTGTAACTAAAATTAATTAATAATACGCCTACGGAAATCCACAATGAGAATTAATATAATCTCATGTGAACGGCTATATATGTATATATCAATAAAGTTAATTTGTATAGCGAATGAACTGTTTAGTGGTGTCGGTGTACTGTAAATTGTTTTTGGAATGTTCTAAAGCGACCCACTCGCCGGAAGGTAACAGCTACCGGCGTACTTTATACCTGAATAGCTTTATTGTACACTGTTATGTGCCGCCGCTATTTAATATTATTACTTTTATACGTAAATACCTATCACTGGACCGGTAGATTTAGATAATATTGATATATAAAAAAATGAAGTTCTATGTAATTAATATATGGCGTGGCGATGTATGTGCGACGTGACGACGCGATGCCATGAGCAAACGACTGTGCGTAATCTCTCTTGTCGCACTTTTTTATTATTATAAGGGGCAAACGAACAGGCGGGTCACCTGATGGTAAGTGATCACCGCCGTCTGCCGTACGTCGTATACTCTAGCAATACCAGGGGAGTCGCAAGTGCGTTGCCGGCCTTAATATATAATCATTACATAGTATAAAACAAAGTCCCCTACCGCGTCTGTCTGTCTGTCTGTTCGCGATAAATTCAAAAACTACTGAACGGATTTTCAAGCGGTTTTCACCAGTGGATACAGTGATTCATGAGGAACGTTTTGGTATATAATTTGTCAAGGATTTATTTATAATCAGCGCGGGACAACGTCTGCCGGGCCCGCTAGTTATATAATATAGTGTATACAGTGTTCTTTACTACGTTACACTTGCGAGGGTAACCTGTGTTAAAAAATAATAAAAATGAATATTCATGTGATAAATAAACAGTCATTATTTTATGGAACAAATTTGTAATGTTTTATCTTTTCATCATGCCATAGCTGATTCCTGTCGTGATCTGTTCTTTTATGCATATAACTTATACAAATCAATTTCGATGTTTCACATCTGCCAGGCGTCGCGTGACGGCTATATTTTTTTTTTACTATTGATAATTTTATGAAAATTCTTTATAAATGTTTAGACTTTAATTATATTTCGTTTTATTACATCTCTTCTAATAAATCAAACACTCCAGCAACTTGAAGACTGATTTCGGCTCTTTGAATCTCGAAAAGCGTGTTTGAACGACTGAGACAATAAAAAAAGATAATGTAACAGTAGTTAGTCGAAGCATGTAAACTCTATTTATGACTGATTGCTACATTCTATCATAACCTTGACTTGTTTATGTCGCGTACGTGATGCCTAAGTGACGGTCGAACCGCTGAACAACGAAAACTCACGTCCATAACCTTGTCTACACTGACCATTTCAAATATCAATCACTGATGCATGTAATCTACCGGAGGGCTCATTAACATGTAAACAGAGAATATACAATGAGCTGATTAACTAACAGCGGAGGTAGGAACACGCGCCGAATTTCCGAAATGCGAGCTTATAGAATTAACAATAATAATCCTTAATTAATATTATAAAAGCAAGAGTTTTTTTAATACGCTTTCATGTCTTCATTACTCAAGTGATAGTCACGAAATTTGGCATATTTGTCAGGGGTACAGAAGAGGACATAGGGTACCTTTGGTCCCGAAAAAAATACCGTTCCCGAGAGATAGGTCAAATCTACATAAATGGGAGCAAAGGTTTTGTAGGTGGTAGAGCCAAGCTGAAATTATTACTGGTTTCAGCATAAATGGGTCGGCTCGCCCGGGGTAGTACCATCCTCTCACAGAAAACCGACGTGAAGAACAGTTTTTTTTTTTTTTTTTTTCTTTCTGTCTGGGGGCCCCCGGGCCCCCCCCCCCCCCCCCCCCCCCCTCCCCCCCCCCCCCCTCCCCCCCCCCCCCCCCCCCCCCCCCCCCCCCCCCCCCCCCTCCCTTCCCCCTTGTTTTGCAGGTGTTTTTTAACGGGGGGGTTCTTTTTTATCAGGTGACCCCCCTTTTTTTTTCCCTCTTTTAATATAAAAAAAAAAGCCGCGAGGAAACCTAGTAGCATAATGATTATAGACCCACAGCATTTTTAGTCATAATTCTTATTTACTAAGAAACATTTTACTTTAATATAGACATATATTTTCAATTTAATTCTTATAAAAGAACGTTTATATTACTTTGAAGCTCTGTAACTTTTTTCTACGAAATTTCCGATTTGTACATAAATGAGTATTACTTAATCTGTAATACACTTTTTATTATTATTTCATTGGGTGGTATTGTATCTATACTCGATTGGATTGCTACTATTATGTGATAAACCCGTCATAGTGACTCTTTAATATCCAGTGAATACAGTGAATATCCATTTGTCGTAAGAATTGCAGGCTTGAGGCTGGTATGACAGCGGTGATTGCCGTTAGACGGTATATACTATGCTTACCTTCACGTATAGTGATGCCGTTTTGTCATGCCTCGTAGAAATAAAACGGATCTTATCGTCACCATCGCATTATTTCCCAAAAAAAGGCGTGAACTATATTTTGCGTGTTATGTGTATAAACAAAGCTGTGTGTAAATCAGTACTCAGTATCTGTAGTGCAGTATTCTGATTAATTTTTAAGAAAAAAAATTGAATACATTATGGTATATAGATTGTAATCATGAGTTTTTGTCATTATCTTGAACTATTTTAAAATATATTAATAATACACAGCACAGAATAATTTTTAAAAGTGCGCGGTAATCCCTATGATCCAAGAGAAAGTAATGTGCTATACATTTCTACGTTTTTCGCTCTCTTTCTATCTCTCTCTCTCTCTTTGTATATATTTTGAGTACATTAAGAATATACTATCTCGTTCTCTCAGAGCTTAAAACCTATATATACAGTTATACCTATCTCTTTTTCGTTACATATTTTCGTTTCATAAAATCTAATTCACATCGTCCGAACAGAAGTATCACTTCAATATTCTCGAGATTATCGATTATTGTATTTAGACAAAATATCTGAAAACTGTATTGTAAATGGAAAATATTACTTTCACTAGATAAAACACCAAGTGCATTCATATATCCAAACATTAAATTAACTTAACTGTAACACGAGAGTACATTTAACAATATGTTTCTATAGATAATATTGACACAAACCTAACATTTACATTTAACATCAATTTATCTCGTCGTTCGAGCGTGAAATATTTAAGAGCCTTCTGAAAAGCCAAAGGAATGTCTGAGAAAATTGACCGCGATCACCGACCGCAGACATCATTAAACTCACTTTATCTCGAAAGATACCCGTGTGATATATCTAAAGTTTCTACATGCCTTGAAGGTGGTGGAAGACATTATTAAGCTATAACAATACATCAGACTATTAGACGGTGAGAACCGTGTAACGTAGACGAATGCAACACATTTGTTACAATAAGACGCACGATATAAGAGTGAAGCGGGAGTAACAATTTATGTATAGTATAGCTGACTCAACACGGACAAAGTAAAAGCAAACTCAGTAATTCTATACTTTACTCAGTAAGATATATAAGCTTTAATAAAGATTTGACTCTGTATGTTTTATATAATCTGTGTTTCCATATCATACTATATAAACTAAATTAAAACCAAACTTTTTAACCGATCGCACTGAAGGAGACTAACGTTTTTCGAGTGAATGTGTTTATGTTAAACTCAGTGCTTTTATACTTTTCTTACAAAAGATTATATTATATACCATATTAAAGTTTTGACTCTGTATGTTTTATTTAATCTATATTTGTATTTCAGATAACCTATACAATTTTTTTTTTCCTGAAAAAATTTTCCTTCTTTTTTTTTTCCCCCTTTTTTCTTTTCCCCCCTCTTTTTTTTTTTTTTTTTTTTATAAAATCTTTTTTTTTTTTTTTTTTTTTTTTATTTTTTTTTTCCATTTTTTGAAATTTGATATTAATTTTTTTCCAAAAATAAGGCCTTAAACAAGTTTCACTTCTTACGTGTGTACACTAGTACACGCACACATTTTTTTTTTTACCTAATTACACAAGAGGTTAATGTATTTCGAGTGAATGTCTGTGTTTGTACGTCAAACTCAGTAACTCTGTACATTATTTACGACAGAATATATTATACCTTTAGTAATGTTTTGAGTCTGTGTTTTATGTAATCTATATTAACATATCATATAACTAGGCAGCCTAAATTAAACCCGATCTTTTTATCCAACTGCGTACTAAAAAGAGGTTAATGTTTTTGGAATGGATGTGTGTGTCTACTTTTTTGGAAGGCTCTGTAGTAGAAGATTTAGTTGATGTAGGTTGAATGAATTTTAACATTCGATGTGGCGTTAGATTCGCTTCCATTTGTATAAATTTGTATAATTTGTATAATCTATACATATAATATTAAAGTACGATTGCTGTGAATTAATAAGAGTACAGGAGTAAAAATGTTTTTTTTTACTCACCATTACGTTATTGAATAATAAACGAGTTATTGGTATAACAGAATATGAGTTAGTATTTTAACAATTGGGATTTTTGTTTCTTTTATTTCTACTTATTTATAATTCAAATTATTTTATTACTTTTATTTGGTCATTAATTTTGTGATTACATTTGTGTATAAAATGATAATCAAGACTCTTTTCTTTATATTAAATAACAAGCCGATTCTCGTGAAAATCACTTCGATAACACCTGGGAAATAGGTAAAATTATCTTTTGTTTTCTTAATTGTAATTTTATCGTAACTGCTTAGCTTCTACACGAAAACATAATGATAGACGATCAAGATAACATTATTGTGTTCTTTATCCGTTGTCCGCCCAAAAAAGTTTTACTAAATTCATTTTACATTCCATTTTTATTAAATGTACATTATCACACTCTTTCACTTGGTTACGGTGCTTATCACTATATAGATCAGTAATTCAAACGTTAGTTTAAATAAATAAAATGCACAAATGAAAGACGGTTTCGTGACGAATATTAATAATAAACAAGATCGCTTGTCACACGCGAACATATATGTTTAAGATATGTATATTGCTTTCCGTTCCTGAAAATAACGGTAACACCGTTTAATATTTCTCTTAAATACGCTATTTAGCTTCCATGTAAGAACTGAATATTATATCTTTTGGTATTTCGACGTCTGTTGACAATAATACTGTCGTTGCTATTGTCTTGTAGAATTTGATTACAAGACGCAAAATGAATTTCATTGGTTAATAGTAATATTTTCTAATTATACCTCTCACGGCTTAAATATTATTAAATATCTAAAATATTTAAAAGCGATTCATGACTAAAAAATATCTAAGAATGGTAACATGAAAGGTGAATACTATACTTACAATATTATGAAGCTGGAGGGTTTGTTTGTTTAGATGAAAGCGCTCATCTCAGGAACTACTGGTCCGATTTGAAAAATATATTTCAGTGTTATTTAGCTCATTTATCAAGGAAGGCTATAGGCTATATATCATCACACTAAGACCACTAGAAGCTGAGCACCAGTTAAGAATGATTCAAAATCGTATTTTTTCCTTTTGATAGCTTCCGCTGTTAGCGTTGTAACTATCCCACATAAGCTAGCGTAGATGTACAATCCTTACTAATATAATAAATGCGAATGTGCGGTTGTTTGTTTCTTACCCATTCACGCCATAAATGTACTCAACCGATCATCATGTAATTATGCATACTAAACAATAAACATACAGACTACCTGCCATCCAGAAAATAAGATTCCCAAGAGATAGATACGATGTACATAAACACTTTACCTTCTTAAGTTATATTAATTGGATGAATTGATCATTCGATTCAATATTGAAAAAACGTAACCTACTTTCATATACATATATAGACATGTTACTTAAATAATATATAGCCCATATCACACACAGAATCCAGACGTATCTAGCGACAATTCATATGTTAAAGTCAATGAAATAGTTCAAGCTAGTGAGTGTGCCAAATAAACTGTCATACATATTCGACAAACATTAACCTCCTTGTGCGCAGTTGGATGAAAACGTGTGGTTTCAATCTGAACGCTATTTAGTCCGCAAAGGAAATATGTGAATAACATTTCAATTATTTAACTAGGTTACTTTGTAGTAATCGACCTATGAAGGTTTGATAACGTCAGTACCGTGTAGGTTATAATTCCTTCCGTTCCAAAGAGGTTTTTGCTAACATTGGGACAGTTACAGTGTGGTATTGACGGTGGCAAGGTTATTTGACTAACGAGCCGATAGTCTTAGCACCATAGGTAAATGTTATTGTCATGTTGGTATATCACAAACACCAACACCGATTCATGAATCGTTATGAGAATTTACCACCTTAAATGTTTTTATGAAGAATGTTCTAAGTATCCATTGTAATGTTACTTGCCACTAGGTGCCGCCAGGCTTTGCTTCATTGTTAGTTTTATATTCTACGTTAATACGGACAAAGTCACAAGCAAATAGTAGTAATTCATGTATCTATACTAATATTATAAAGAGGTAAAGTTTGTGAGTTTGTGACGTTGTGGCGTTGTGGCGTTGTAGGGGGTAATCTCAGGAACTACTGGTCCGATTTGAAAAATTCTTTCAGTGTTATATAGCTCATTCATCGAGAATGGTTATAGGCTATATATCATCACGCTAAGGCCAATAGGAGCGGAGCACAGATGAAAAATGTTTCAAAATCGAGATGTTTTTTTCTTTTTGAGAGCTTCTGCTGCGTGTCAGCGTTAGCCCAGAGTAGTAACTATTACTACGCGGACGAAGTCGCGGGCAGGCGCTAGTATAACATATACATATGACTGTATGGATAGCGCAGTGGTAGAATTATTCGCCTCGCCTTTGTCACTGAGCTGTATTATGGTTTCGACTCATAATTTGAGAAATGCTGGTCTATACTATAATTTAAAATATGACTGCATAGCATATTATTTTTAATATCTCCTAATTCCTTTCGTAAATATCGCAGGTCTTTACATTTGTCGTCATAATCTATGTACTTAGTTCACACAGGCAAGGAAAAATCCTTACTATTAAATTATGTAATATATTTTTACCCAAACAAAATAAACCGCTTGATTACACAAACTCACACATAAATGTAGAACGCATACAAATAAAATTATCACAACGAATATAACCACAGAAATCGGTTCACCCGGACTATTTAAAGGCTGACGGGTGTCACGCACCATACATAGGATTCTGAGCTTTGTCGCTACTATATTAAATTATATAACTGCATGTGCGTGTATAAGGGGTTGTTGGGCAGTGGGGCGCCCGATCGATACTGGGTTACAGATCGTATAAATAGGACAGGCTAACTTAAGGCCTTGCCTTTCACAACACTCGGTTTCATTCGTAAATCGATTTCGATGCTGTTGGCTTTTCAATAGACAAACTACGGATCAAATTTCGTTTATTTAGCACAACTTTTAATTGACAACTTTTTTTACCAGTTAACTGGAACGGATTCATTTATTTGTTTGTTTTTATTCTTAATCATAAATACAATTTTCAATCAATATTGTACTATTAGAATACAGCACACGGTTATTTCAATTAGTAGTAAAAAAGTCGTGACAAAAATTTATGATAAAATGTATATTTCAAGTTTATATAAATCCCTCAATATTTATCTATACACAATACACATAAATCAAATTGAAGTGTGTATACTTTGTCCAGAATAATTCCCGAAACGGTTGAAACGATTTTGATCAGACCTTCATTGGCAGACAGAGGACTTTTCCGAGTATTATCAAGCTATACATCCATTATGTGTTCCCGTAGGAGCTAAGCAGTAATAATAGAATTTAATAGAAGTAACCTAAAATCGATAAAAGGGTTATTATATGGGCTAAGTATGTAATGGTAAATAATAAAAGATAGTGTACAATTAATCAACATAAAACCCATATTTCTTATGAAACTTCAAAACTATTTTCACGAGAACGAAATCGCGGGCAGCGACTAATTGAAAGTCAATAATTGTCCTAAGTAAAAATTATTTAAGAAAAACTTAAACACGATCGGTTATAAATGAAAATGTATTCAAAGAAATTGATAAAATTATGAATGAATGGTTCGTAAAACATAAGAAATACGCGCATCGTGCTATTAATTCCAACGGAAGCTTTATGAAGTGATTATTATATGTCTCGTTTTCAAGGCAACAAAATTCTTGTTTCACGTAGAAAATATAATTTCAAAAATATACATCAAAATGTATGTAGATACACAATACAATTGTAAACAAAGAAATTCGTCCTATCGTTTGGTTAATAATGAAAACTAACAATAGGTATTTAAAAGCTTTTTGTACCCAAAATCTGCAGAACATATGCTAGATAATACTGTTTGTGTTATCGGTTAATCATAATTCATGTATTTAATTCAACTAGTGACCGAAATTCGACCATAATTCATTATTATTTTAAGTTTCAAATTATTAAGTTTTCTATGCGAAAGTGTGTACAAATATTGTCGTTTAGTAGACTAAGAATCGTGAAGTACGACGAATAGAGTCCTAAATAAAGGCTTAGACTTCTCAATGGCAAAGAAAAAAATGTTTCCATATTTTATTTCTTAACAACACTAAAGATTGTCAATAGCTATTAAACAATTTAAAAAAATTAAAATCAATTGATAAACATAAAAGGAAAGATACAGAACTCTTTTATCTTCGCCTATTTATATATTTGCTTTAATTTTCCAGTCGATCGCGCGCGTTTAACAAATAGGACCTTTAAACGAGGTCGCAGTTCCCTCGATCACCGAAATGTCAATAAGTCGCCTAAAAGGTTTTATCCTAGCCATTACGATGGTACCAAACATCGGTCTCGAAGCTACGTGATTAATCTTAGGCAAATTAATTACCGACCTTCATAGCTCACGGCTCACATGTTTAGGCAAAATACTGTGGTCTGGGAAATCGCTATCGGGTTTAACCTTATTACAAAACAGTTCGCGATATAAAACTTAGATGATATTTTAAAAACCGACTAAATAACAATACAATTAGTTCATTACTTTTATGATTGTGTTAACACAATTTTTATTATTTCTGAGCAATCTGAGAAACACCGTTTAACCAATATTACGTTTTTACTCTATTGGATCCTTTAATTAGAGTAAATTACTTAAGTAATAACAACTTGAATTCTATGATGTCATAAATGGTCTGATTATGTATTTCGTGTATTCATACTTGAAAATCTCTTATAATGTCTCTCCAAATGATAATTGGAATGTTCAAAAATAAATTTTCAAATTGTAGTGATATGAAAGTTAAAACGCTGTTCGACTAGTACTGTGATAACTACCTTATGCCGCCATTTCTCGTCACGACCTCACTCGTGACAAGGGTAGCTTTGTTCGAGATATAATGGTGGGAACCATTTACCTGGAAAATATACATGGGTTATTTCCTTCCTCTACGTTAAATCATTTTGTTTAATTGTATCTGTTTTACGTTGTAACTAAAATTTGTATTTCATTAAATATTTTAGCAAATTTTGTTAAGAAAGTAGTCCAATATAACATATTATTGTGAACAATTCAATTTCTTTAAAGTATCTCCTTCAGTTCTAACAAAAAAAAACTAGTTAGAAACAAAGCTGAGAAGAAATTATTTTTAATAGACATAATTGAGAGCGAAGAAAGCCTTCGGGGAATGACGTAAATGAAGATAAAGAAAACGTCCCAAAATATTCAGCACAAATACACTCCGTCGTACCTAAATAAACCATTTCTCATAAAATAGGTTAATGTCGCACAGTTTCTTCTGACAGAGTTCTGTCGACAAATGTTCATTCCGAACAGCGTTATCTCCCGGGACCTTTTGTAGGCTCTCAAAGGGTTTTTGGGTCTTTGCCATTTGTTTCTGGGGCGAATATCTCGCGTTATCGGGCATATCTTAGAAAATGGAAGCCACGGTAAATGTATTAATCTCGGAGACCAGCTATATATTTATATAAAATGTGCATGAAGAATCATAGCTATATCCATCTTTACTCACTCGGCGAAAGTACATAGAGATAAGGAAGACATACAAGATGTTACTTTGTCGATTTTGTTTGTTTCGCCTTATTTTTTCTGGGGATAAATGATAAATAGATATCCAGTAAACATAAAATGACTTTAATTTGACATCATATATATATAAATAAGTAATCTTCGAGTGGTCGACATTCTACGATGTATAATTATTTATTTTTAAATTTCAATTTTTTTTAAATAAAATACCACTGTAATCGCTGCATTTTTTTTACTTTTATTAAGTCAGCTGTAAGCGTACACGAATATGTAATTATGCATTAATTTTCAATTTATTGGAATAGATCTAACATAGTCGATGGTATGAAAACAAATTATTTCTAAAGTTTTTGATAACACTAAAGCACGTCAATAGTTACTAAACAAAATAATATGGTATTATCGTTATATATACATTTCTTCTGTACGTGTGTATGTCACGGAACTCCTCCTAAACGGTTGGACCGATTTTGATGAAAATTTGTGTGCGTGTTCCAGTGGATCCGAGAATGGTTTAAATTGATTGAACCCGGAAGGTGGCGCTGTGGTTGACTTTTAGGATTTCTTTTTATTATCAAGGCAGGACAACGTCCGCCGGGTCCGCTAGTTTATATATAAATACCCGTATACGTATATAGGATCTTCGATGTAGATAGTACGAATTACTCCTGAAATGTCAAAATCATTTATCTAGTAATAATTATCAAACAGCCTTGAGTGGTACCCACGCTATTTATAGAACATTAATAAATAAATATTTGTATTTCATTGAATCAAACGATTGATCTTGAGTGACGTAAATCATGTTTTAGGAATCAATTAAAATGGTCGCTGGTATTAGCTATTACTTTATCAAATATCGTAAATTAAACATTTCTTGCATATAATGTTCCTCTTCTAAATATATGTATTATTGGAAACCGCTGTTATTTTTTGGATTCAATATTGAATTCAGATAATATTTAAGTTTTCTAATTTATTTCGGGTTTTCATACTTGAGATATTTTTTTTAAATAGATCGCGCGACGCACGTTCGTCCGGGTACATTGTACACCAATTATTTTTAGTATAACTGTTAATACATATTCATTATACATTTTTAATTCAAAGATACAGTATCTCTATAAACAGCACCTCCAGTGTAGTCTAAATATGTTTAAAATAAAGCACAAAATTCTTCCTCCTCACTAATATTATAAATGCGAATGGGAGTTTGTATGTTTGTTTTTTTTTTTATTTATTTATTTAGAGATTTTTTGGCTATATCAGCCCCATAGTAAGCTTAACTTAATTTACAGGCTGAATATCTTAAATAAAACACATTATTAACGCTAATATAAACTAATATAGGGTCGTTAATGTTTGTTTCTTTTTCACACCTTAACTACTAAACCGACACTCATGAAATTTTACACACACATCGTCAGAAGTACTGAAGACGACATAGGGTACGTCTCATCTAGAAATAATATAGTGTTGTCGAGGTATAAGTGAAATCTAACGCGAGCGAAGTCACGGCCACAACTAGTATATCATAAGAGACTATTATATGCGCAGTTATATCGCATTGTTTATTTACAATGTAATCAATAAAATACTGTATAAATAACGCTTTTAGATTTTACTGAATTCGTAGCAGTTTTTCAGAACGTAAGATTTTTTAACGATAACTATGAAAAGCCATCAAAATGGTTTCAAATAGTCTAGATAGTGTATGTAGTGACCGATGCTGTGTGAAGTGAGTAATAAAATTGTTATCTTAAAGTTGTTAGATATCGCGCTATGACGCTCACTATCTCATACGTACACGTCTCACGTACAAGAAAAATAACTCGCAACTCCACTTGCGACTGTAAATAAAATAATACTAGAAATTTCCAACGCTCGAGTATACTGCAAAATCGTACCAGGACGTACAAGTACCTAAATAAATATTACTTTGACTTGAATAAATAATGGATGATTGGAAGCAGTGGAATTAAAAAAAAACCTTCAGTTTTTCAGGCGAAATATTCGCTTGCTACTTACGCAATCACTACATGTAAACATGAATACTTGTAGATTTAAAAAAAATCTAAACTTTAATTAACAACTATTCAGTATTTATTTACTATACAAGTTTTTTTTTTTTTTACTTTATGTTTGGCAACCAATCTTTTAGATTATTACTGCCATTGTCGAGTAGTTAATACTATTACAAATTCTTCTTCCATTCCATTTTCGGCAACCAGTCTTCTAGTAGACCATTACTGCCATTGTCATGTGAGTATCAATATTACAAGTTTCTTGATATAATTTCTATGAACTAACATGATGGTGGTCATCTTGTTAGAACCTTCCATGGAATTTTTGTGGCATCTCAGAATTCATGGTCCGTGGCATTATTTTCTATTCGCTTCACTTATGCACAATAAACAAACTATATTACACAAAACACCGCCAATTTTACACAATATAGAGTCAAGTAACACAAGATTATGAATAAAAAATAAACTCCACTACATGACAGACCAAGATCCCGCCAAAAACTCCACTATACAAGTTAGTTGTAAAACGAAATATTACGTACATAAAATAAAAGTACTATAGAATTAGGTAGAAAGTAGAAAATTCACTTTTAGAGGACCGAAGAGAGAGATACCAAGTTTCAGCAAGAAATTAGTTCGTAATGTAGCGGTGTTAACTTTTTATACATACTGCAAACGTTAACCTAATATTGGTAGCATTTGCGTTATATAGTCTTGGTAATTGTTCAATATCACAAAAACTCGCTAGAAAGTTCTAACAACGGTCCACCATTTTGTAGTAACACTAAAGTTAGTAACTTAACTGGTAACTAAATAATCGCGTTAATAGTTTTAAATAATTAGGATTAGTTGCTAAAATGAAGAGGGTGAAGGGAGATATGAATGTTTTTATCCCGTCAGTTTCAAAACTAACGGTATACTGTTGGTTAAAAATAAATAATTACTTTTTTTATTTCGAAGTGGTGAATAGCATATATAGTGATTTTATATATAGCATATATAGTTACACCGTTTATTATCTATACAGCGAGTGGTATAAATATTGTCAGATACTGAAATACCGGCAGCGAGTCTCTGGCTTGAACGTGACTGGAAAGCATCATCTAAACGGGAGGTCGGTACATACGATGCTGATCTAATAGACGTGACATTAAAACAATAGCACCTTTCACAGTTATTTACACTAAAGACGTGCTGTATATACCTTTACTTCATTACATAGTATAAAACAAAGTCCCCTACCGCGTCTGTCTGTCTGTTTGTTCGCGCTAAACTTGAAAACTACTGAACGGATTTTCATGCGGTTTTCGACAGTGGATAGAGTGATTCATGAGGAAGGTTTTGGTATATAATTTGTCAAGGATTTTTTTATAATTAGGGTGGGACAACGTCTGCCGCGCCCGCTAGTAATTAATAAAAATGCCAATACTAATATTACTTTAATTATTTATACATATATTTGCCAAAACGTACATAATATAATTCAATTTATTATATGAATATATGCTTGGTTGTATGACGTTCAGCCGGTGCCTTCTCATTATCTGATATTAAATCTAAAGGAATGTTCTAGTAAGGTAAACTACACAACGCACTTCAGAGCACTTTTTTATTATGTCCTATTACGAACACTTAATTCTATAACTAAAACTATAAGTAAATAAATTGCAACTGAAGTTAGAATTAAGTATTCGTAGGTAGTTCCGAAATTATAAATAAACTAGCCCCTGCCCACGACTTCGTCCGCGTAGTAATAGTTACTACTCTGGGCTAACGCTGACACGCAGCAGAAGCTCTCAAAAAGAAAAAAACATCTCGATTTTGAAACATTTTTCATCTGTGCTCCGCTCCTATTGGCCTTAGCGTTATGATAGCCTGTAACCATTCTCAATGAATGAGCTATATAACACTGAAAGAATTATTCAAATCGGACCAGTAGTTCCTGAGATTACCCCCTACAACGTCACAACGTCACAACGTCACAACGTCACAAACTCACAAACTTTACCTCTTTATAATATTAGTATAGACTAGTATAGATAAGTTTTAACTACAGTCATAGATTTATGTGAACCGAAACACAAAGCCGTGTATAATAAATACTTCTTTAACGTATGACATAATGTCGAGGCAATGGCTGAACGTCATACAGCCAAGCAAATGTATATAAAATAAATTTAATTCTATAATGTACATTTTAGCGATTTAGAAATCGCTCGTGCATATAAATAGAAATATCGCGTAATATCTATTGTTAGTCATTAGCCAGACGGTTGTATCTAATATCGTTATAAAAATAATATTAGTTCATGCCCACACGTTACCATGCACCCGAGGTCGTCGACCGGCTATCATAACAAGTTTGGCGTGTCAATAACTTTCAATATACACTGAAATAACAAACCCTCTCAGGAATGGGACTCACCGAGACATTGTTTTCTTTTTATGCGAGCTCGGTAAAATTGCTACTGTTCCCCTGATGGTAAGTAGTGATACGGCTCACAAATAACGTGGGGACCACTGAGGGTTAAAGTCTATTAGGACGATGGGCTCGATCAAGCCATACCATCGAGTTAACAGTCTCTTTGTTTACTGCTAGCCTGACTTCGTTAACTAGGGTATGCATGACACATACTACTCCCGTCGCGTTTCAAATTTTGTAAATTTGTAAGCGTATATGCCTATTGTAGAAATGTATGAAGTGGATATTGAATTAATTGAGAATAATAACTGGTGGTCGTAAGTGTTCTTATGGAAATTGCTTTGCTGCTTCATCGGTGGGGTGTCTTTTATTTTTTCACGTAACTCTGTTATTAACACTTATGAAATTTTAAAAACAACGAAAAGCGACTTCAAAATGATTTACACTAGAAAAAATTACCAGTACATCCTTGCCGGTAGATCAATATATTTCAATCACAATACATTTCTTATTCAATCCAGGACTAACCTGGCGTATCTTTGAACGCCAAGGTACAATTTTAATGAAATTAAAATAGGAATATTAATATCCCCTCCAATAAAAAAGAAGTCACAAATATAAAAACCAAAATACAACCTAATTAGGAATCTCTTCCCTTACTTCCTTTTTGGAGTAGAACTCTACAAACTTTTTACGTAGAAAGATAAATACATACAGTAAGTGGTTTTGATGGTACGTTGTTACTACCAACTGTAGCTGTTTATTTCGAAAAGGTCCGTAATATTGTTGTTAAAAATATTTTGCCGCTTCTGAGAGTTGTATTGAAAGGTTTTATGTACAAGTTTTTATACACAACATACGACATATTTAAACACAGATAACCCTCATATGTAGATATATAGGTAGATATATGACATACGTCACCCACATCTATGTGTTATTCGAATCACGACGTTGTATACAATATATAAGCCCTTTAATACATATAACAAGACTATATAACGAGATATCATGCACAATGAACAATATGGATATATTTTTGATGCTTTGAAGAAATCAAAAATCAAAAGCAAAATATCCTTTATTCAATTTAGGCCCTAAGAAGGCGCTTATGAACGTCAAAGCTACCACCGGTTCGGAAAACAATCCAGTCATCGAGAAGAACCGGCAAGAAACTCGATCTGGTTTATCTTTTCATGTTATATATTTTTACAAAACATAAATATTTACATTCGTTATTAGTGGATGCACAGAGAGGGGCGTCATTTGCAGACGTCACAATCGTTCACATATTGATCCACCCTATAATAGCCTTTAGATATTAAAACCCGCTTAACATGGTTCTTGAACTCACTATCCGGCAAATCGGTAATGTGTTTTGGGCCTTTGTTATAAAACCTAACACTGTTACCTAAAAAACTGTTTTTAGACTTAGTGAGCCTGAAGCATGGAATGACCGATTTGTTGTTGTTTCTAGTATTTAAATTATGCTGGTCTTTTACCAGATCCAGCATATCTAAGTTTTTGCGGACATACATTAAATTATGAAGGATATATTGGGAGGGCAGAGTTAAGATACCGAATTCCTGAAACTTAGTCTTTAATGATGCGCCGTGTGTACTTACTTACTACCTGTATACCACTTAATTCGAATTATATATTTTACCTATTGTTTTCAAGCACATTATAATATAACTAGCGGGCCCGGCAGACGTTGTCCCGCCCTGATTATAAAAAAATCCTGGACAAATTATACACCAAAACGATCCTCGTGAATCACTTTATGCACTGGTGAAAACCACATAAAGATCCATTCAGTAGTTTTTGAGTTTATCGCGAACAGACAGACAGACAGACGCGGTAGGGGACTTTGTTTTATACTATGTAATGATTATCATTATGTATTAATGTCATACATACCTGTGATCTTAATGATATACTGTAATTTTATATTATAGCTAACAATATGTAATTTTACCTTTACGTAATCATATGTTGGTGTGCTAAATATTCAAAATAAATAAATATATACGGCCCGAGCATAGAACTGTGACCTCTGTTAAGTTACAAAAGAATTCGGTGTTCTGATTTAAAACAATCAACAATAATTTTCGTTGCAAAATGTTGATGGATCAATATATCGTTTAATCTCCTCTTTAATAGATAATGTTACATAAAATCAATTATCTTTTAAGTAGAAACATTTATAACGAATGGCTTTTGAATAATGATAGACTTGCAAATCGCTGTTAATTCACAGAAGCAGATCGATTGCAATAGGTATATCAATTAGTAGTATGTATACTAGATTACGTTTAAATCGATTCCGAGGGCTTCAAACATTTGTGATATTGTTTTTGGAATTTGAGTTTACAGATAATAATAACACATTCGTTAACTTGTTGTCTAATACCATTGCCCTTAAATTAAAGATGGCCATTGCTGAAATGAAAATGCCTCTAGTTAATAAATATAGCAATGGGGGGGGTGGTGGGGGGTTTTTTTTTTTTATCTTGTGTTTCTTCTTATATTGTGTAAAATTGGTGGTGTTTTGTGTAATATATTTTGTTTTTTGTGTATAAGTGAAGTGAATGGAAAATAATGCCACGGACCATGAATTCTGAGATGCCACAAAAATTCCATGGAAGGTTCTAACAAGATGACCACCATATTGTTAGTTCATTGAAATCATATCAAGAAACTTGTAATATTGATACTCACTTGACAATGGCAGTAATAATCTAAAAGATTGGTTGCCAAAAATAAAGTAAAAAAAAATATAGCAATGGAATTCTGATATGTTTTTTTAAAGCAAAAACTTCTTTAAGCGCGTTGAGCGGTATTTTTGGCAGGAATTAACTCTATAATTTTACGTCACGGCATGCTACGTAAGTATGAACGGCCCTATTACGCTTGCGCGGCTTGCGTCAGACTAGTGACACGTAGAACAGGTGTCTGTTTACATGTAATATGTATTGATATTTTGCAGCTCAAAAGATGTTTCATTGATTAATAGACTTTATAAAAATGTATATAATTATTGCTACCAATAGATATGAAAACCACACTAATATTAATAATTTCAATAAACAATACTGAAATTTAAATATTATCATTCACACTATGATTAATATGAAAATACAAGAGAAAGTACATTTATATCATTGTTTTCAGTTTTCACTGCTGTCGGCAGTCCTTATGACTGCCTCGACTTTTTTTTAAATTATACTATAAACTTAAAAATAAAATAAAACCGTATCTACAATAGGTAACTTATTATGCCATTTCTTTTGATTCCAGAAACACCAAATATGCATATTGAAGTGCAAGTCGCGCTAAATTTCGTCATATCTTACCTGTACAATAAGCTGCCGAGGCGGCGAGTCAATATATTCGGTGAAGAACTAGAGAAAGCGCTGAAAGACAAATTCAGAGGTCACTGGTACCCGGATAGACCGTGCAGAGGCTCCGCGTTCCGTTGCCTAAAGACAGGAGGCCCTTTGGATCCAGTTCTTGAACGAGCCGCAAGAGAGTCAGGAGTACCAGTCAGAGATGTACTTGAGCATCTTCCGAGGGATCTCGCCGTCTGGGTCGATCCAGGTAAAAAGCCAATTTATGGCCCATTATACATTTCCTACAAGTAATTTCGTACTGAGGACTACAAGCCTAAATAAACGAGTTTAATTGAAGTCTAAAAAATAACAGCTTGTAGTTCATTGTTACTCTGTACTAATATTATAAAGTTGGAAGGTTTGTTTGTTTGGTTGAACGCGCTAATCTCAGGAACTACTGGTCCGATTTGAAAAATTCTTTCAGTACTAGATAGCTCAATTATCGGGGAAAGATATATATCATCACGCTAAGACCAGGAGTGGAGCACCAATAAAGAATATTTCAAAATGTTTTTTTTTTTCCTTTTGAGAGCTTCCGCTGTATGTTAGTGTTAGCCGAAAGTAACTATTCCACGCAGACAAAGTCGCGGGTAGTAGCTAGTTTATAATATTTTTGCTGTGGATACTTTAAGTAGTAATGTAGTCTATTTTAGTTCGCTTGTAATTCTTTTAATCCCAATTTATTCATACCTCGATCACCATCAAAATTTAGCTTATAAATAGAATTAACAATAACTTATTTAATACATATTTATGACCGTTATCCAGTATAAATAACCAAATTATATGACTATTTAACGGATTCAATTTTTATTTTGTTAACCACAAATATCTATTTATGATACACTGTTTTCTAGAAGTTTTTAAATGGAATAATGATCCCGAAATTTTAAACAAGCGTTTCGAAAATATGACTTGCGTTTCGAAAATATGACTGGTTCCATGACCGTTACGATAAGAAATAATCACTTATTCATCCTTAACTCATTATTGTTGAACACGTAAATATATAAAATATGCAAAACGGTCGTTCTTGTGTAAGCGATCGCGTGAAACAAATGAAACAATAGCTACAAAATAAATCATTCATTTATTATTTTTAGAAATATGTATAAGTACATACAGTTATTTACTTTGTAATTATGTCATTGTTTTACTCTGCTTATATATGTATAGTTTCGTAAGTTACATGCTAAATCTAAAAAGCTCTCGAGTGCAGCTGCAGGAACACACCTATATATCCTTGGCGACCAATCTTCAAATTGAAGGAGTTAGCTAAATATGTATCCTAAATCTAAACGGAGACTGGCACTTAAGTGCAGCTGTAGGAACACACCTATAGATGTTTGGTGACAGATTTTCAGCTTGAAGGTAGTTAGGTGGGTAAAAGGAAGCTAGCATATGGACATTAGAAACAAACTCGACCACCATGCTATGGTTTCATTACGATATTATCATTCACTGATTCAATACAGCATTTGAACCTGCTTCGATTGACGCAGTGTCTCAAAATGCTAATCACTTATAATCCTGTGATATGAAAAAACATAATAAAATATATTTTTTTAAGAATTATTCGTTAGCTCTCGCTAACTTTGTTTACCAAGTTAGAATTTTCCCGAACGATATTTGCGGTTAGATAAGCGCTAATAGAAAAATGACACGTACCAATAACAATTGACCGTTTAATATGTAAGTGCGGTGGATTGCATAACCCGCTAAATGTACGAGGTCGATAAACAATGTCCCCGAGGACGATACAACTGTGATTATTATCGTATTGCGACTTCTGTTGCAATTCGATGTAATCTTGTAACGTAATACTTAATAAACCTCATAACCTAGAGTCAGGTATGAGAGGTACACGCAAATTGAGCTGGGGCTTTGTTTTGCCGCTAACCAGTGACAATGTATTTTAAATGAAACAAATTAGTATGTCCGTGATAACAATACTAAAATATTTAAAGCTATTGTGGCATAGCACTTACACACTCAGCCACTACTGAAATATGTAGTATAGAATTAGTTAGAGGTTAAGGAAAACATCATCGGTGTTATTCCAAAAAAGTTAAATACGTATTGAATCCTGGCTTTAAAAAGGTTTCGTATTAAATGCAGCGCGGTCGCTGAATGTTCGCCATCTTGCTCTTTTATCTCGCTTTGGTTACGTTAGGTTAGACTTGAGAAAAAGGATGGCGCGAACTTGCCTCGGGCGAGCGCGGTGCATTTATTACGAAACCATTTTAAAGCAAGTATTTAATATGTATTTAACTTTTTGTAATAACACGGCATAAGACTAATCTTCTGTATGAATGTAATGTAAATAAATGTATAAAATAAGCGAAGATAAAATATTTTGCTGCAGTACTCGCCACACTTTTTGACCGCTCTGATTGTAGTTGCGCGGAACACAAGTATAGGTATAAGTACGAAGTATATTATACTAGCTTCTGCCCATGGCTTTGTCCACGTGGAATAGTTGCTTTGGGCTAACGCTAACTTTAACTCGCGACTTCGCTTACGTAGAAGGTGAAAATATTTTTAAGTAATACGTACATTAACCCCGATTTTGAAACATTCTTCATTGGTTCTCCGTTCCTATTGGTCTTAGCGTGATGATATATAGCACCTTCTTCGATAAATGAGCTATCTAACACGGATTTTTAATCAGACCAGTAGTTCCTATAATTACCACGTTCAAGCAAACAAACTCTTCAGCTTTACAATATTAATATAGATTAGTATATTAGTATTAGGACAGAGTATACTCTGTCCATCATGCACTCATCTATAGATGAGTGGCATCGAGACATCTTAAGGATAATTAGATGCCAATTTTAGATTGCTAACTTATTTTAATTTTGTTTCTTGAAACTCGAACTTACAGTTATATTCAGAGCGACCGAAAAAATGACGACTGTCTACTTTTTCTCTTCCGTTTCTCAGCTGATTTTATTTATTTACTTTTATGTTTAGTAACTATTGACGAGCCTCAGTATTAAGAATAAATAAGATGAAAACAGTCTTTTTTCCTTATGATCGACGAATCGAAGCCTTTATCTAAAAGTGTATAGGTATTCGTTATACTTCAAGATCTTCGTATCTGTTAAACTACAATATTGATGTACTCTATGGTAAAGACCTCAATAATATTTAAAGTTTAAAAAAATATGGTTTAATTTCGAACACTAGTAGGATAAATTAACGTAAAATTAAACATTTTAAATATTCTACGACAAACATAATCGTCATTGATGTTGTTCTCTATGAGACTCAAATACTTAACATAAATATTTGTATTATGTGTTAGTTTAAATAGGCATCATTCTTATTTTCAGGTGAAGTGTCATATCGCATCGGCGAAAAAGGTGCTGTGAAAGTTCTTTTCAGCAACGATGAACGAGCCGCTGATGAGAGAACTGACAGAGAGGTGAATAAAATTCACAATAATAATAAATCTTACTTATTAAAGTCACTGTACATACTTTTATGGAATTTAAAACGGCGGTTAAATTGCCTACATTGTACCCTTATTCAGACTATAACTTTTTTTAGAAGAAAATCATAGTCGAAGTCTTGTGATAATCTATTTTTTTTAATATTGAAGTCTTTCTCTATTGAATATCTATGGAATATAACGTAGAAATAGTTGATCACTTGCCAAATCATTATTTTATAATCAAATCAATTTTTATTTCAGGTAACTCGTGCGTTCAATCCCGAAGCGCAGTGTTTCAGGCCGGTAGAGCCAGCAGCAGCGCCGTCGCCGCCTGCACCTGCCGCGTTTTCTCCCGCGCCGCCTTTCCGCGCGCAGCCTCTGACGTTCACCACGGCGACATTTGCACAGACCAAGTTCGGCAGCACCAAGCTGAAGACGAGCAGCAAACGTGCGAATCGTATGTCGCCCACCGAGTTCAGCAACTACATAAAGCAACGCGCGATGCAGCAGCAGATGGCGGCGCGGTCGCTGTCGCCGGCCGCGGACCCGGCGTCGTACTTCGTGGGGCGACGCGAGCCCGCGCCCTCCAGCGCGCCGCCGTACCCGCCTGCGCCGGCGCATCTATTGCTCGCCAACTGAGTCGCGCACGCACGCTAGCCGCCTCGCGCGAACGCTCATAGAGTCTTTACTTTTTTACGAGAGAGACGCGCGCCGCGATTTATTTTTTTATTTTCCGCGGGGGCGTCCCGCGCCGCCCGCCGCTTGTGATATCCGTACGATTTTCCATAACTTTTTGTATTCTCGTTCGTTACGTCGATGTGTAAATTAATCGATAGGAGCAATAATCAGCCGCGCGACTCGCCGGCGATTTATTTTCGTAATATTTAATGCCGAGTCGAGTTTTTGATGTCTTCGTTCGATATCGATAATTATTATATTCGTAGAGTTTAAGGGAGCGAGAGATCGCACGCACACGGCCGCGTGCGCTTACGATGACGTACCTTCTAGAGCGAGCCTGTATACATACGTCCTCCGAACTAAGATATTTATATATTATAAATATGTATACATACTATATATACGTACGCGATAATTGTCTAATTTTTCACGTGGATACGAAAGGCCAATAGAGAAATTACGTATTTTTAATATTGAAATTGATAATTCATACTATTATTATAGTGTACTGGTACCTATGTATTGTACTCAGGTAATATAATAAATGTTTGCATATCCGGTGGGACGCGGTCGGACGCGACGCGTGGACCCGCCCGAAGGCGTCGGAGATCTCACATAGTGTAATCATCGCTCGTACGATTGTACCCTTATATTAATAATAATTATATACATAATAATATAGGGTTAGCTACGTTTCAATCTAACAGTATTTTTTTAAGAAGATATTAGTCCTTGTGTACATTACCGGCCGACCGTAACATGGCGGCCTCCCTAGCGTATATTGTATACTTATTGTTAAAATAAAAGACATGATTATTATGAATAAATATGATAGAAAAAATTTCTCAATTCATAAAATAACGGGTGCATGCAAAAATTCATGAATATGATATAAAACTATGTGTTATTTATCTTTTTTATATTTCACTTGGCGCACGGTACAGTTTTTCAATGGAGGTCAATAGTACGTAGGTGCTACCGGTAGAGTGGTATGCGGGTAGTTGAAGCAGCTTGTCGTTGTGTCGCGAATAGGAGAGTGTCGCAGGCGGTCGTGGCTTTAGGCCAGTCGTCGGATCTCACCATCGAGCATCTATCAACTCTGGGTTAGGTAACAGTATTCGATGCACAACATTGACAAGTTTGTATCTAAGCGAAAATGTACAATGTATTTTTTACTATTTTTATATTTTGATTTAGAATTAAGTCTAGTTGTATTATTTAAATACCGTTAACGTGTACTTTATTGATACCCTATTGTTAAATTATTCGATTAATGAATATCGACGATAGTCGATTGAAAAACTGACCGATTACGCTGCAGTATTTTGTAGATAAAATCTATAAATGTAAGTTTAATATTAATACAATTTAGAGTAATGAGATTTTTTATTATAAAGATACTTTTTATTTTTCCTTTCTTTTGTAAGATATATTCGATGGAAGTGTTAAAGATAATATAATATTTGCATAATAGGTATAGTGGAAGCGGCTCTCGATGCCGGCTAATATAATTAGTCAATAATAATTTTTCATATTGTTGTACGACTTTTTAAGTTTATATTAAAATGTTTTGTGCAATCTATATTGTGTCTTCATTTATTACTACAACCTTCGAAACTAATATAGTATTTGTAGGAATAACGGTGTATAAAGTAACTGCTGAACTAAATTGAAAGAAATATCAGCCTTAGATAAAATTTAACGGTACTTGTGTATTAAATGTCGCGTTATTTTTTTCGCAAGTCTAACCTAACCTAACTAAACCAAAATAAAAGAGCAAGCAGTCGAGAAAAAAAAGGAAATTCTATCCTTAACTCTATATCAACCCATTTTCCACCTAAATCTTATTGAATACTTGGTTTTTAAATAAAGTCTTTTGGAATCTAAAAGTGTTTTAAGGGCTGCATTTGAAATTCGCATCTGGATATAAATATTGAAGGGGATGGGAGCAACGGGGGAAAGGGGCGATTTTCCCTCCCCGCAGAAAGTCATAGTTACTAAGATATTTATAATCAAAGTTTTGAGGTTATGTGTCATTACCGAACAATGGTAATTTTGTATTTTACCAACTTGATAATTTTTACATTAAAACAAAACGTTTTGTCTCGGTTTGGTTATGTTAAGTTAGACTTGCGAAAAAAATTACGCGAGCCGGTAGCGGTCGGCGAACGCGGTGCATTTAATACACAAGTAACAATTTAACTTACCTTGTGGATAAATAGTACTGAATTTGTCGCTAGATATGATACATGATTACGGATATTTTAGTGTCTGCCTTACAAACTACCACTATCAAGATAAAAATTGGCGACTAACACATATACTTAAGTGCATTCCAGCAGCGATATTTGAGAGATATCGTTAGTCAACATCAGTCTTCGATCAACAATAACTAGATAAAGGGTCGGCGCGAAAAATACGTCTCGGTAAATAAGAGCTCACCTGAAATGTGAGTTTTATTTTGTTTAGTTTGTTTGAAACACAGCTAATGTAAGCATGTTTCACATGCCGCAGTGTATTCAAAAGATGCAAAAATAATACCCGAAAAAGCAATTTAACGACCGGAGTTTCTTACTTTCGCTAAATACATGTTGAATAAGTTAAGTTTAAGCTTTAAATTAATAAATAATATCAAATTTTGAACAAAATTACCGATTTTAAACCTGTAGTACAAATGTTTGGCCTAGGCTCTCCAACCACGCACAAACACGTGCAATAACGGGAAAACGTACTTTATTAATTACGTGTTAAGGTTGAATTCACACTAAATGTTGTTTATGTTGTCTTTTCATTTGTGAGGGGAGTAATTTATTGCTTTGCTCGTTTTATCGTAAGTATTAGATAATATTTTGAACATTTTTGACTTTATTACTAGGTGTCATGGTTGTAATTAGGTTGAACTTAAAACTGTTTTAAAACTTTTTTTCTCCCTTTCTTAGTAAACAAATAGCTACACATAAGTATATATTTACGCGGACAGCTTTTAGCTTCAATTTTGTACGTGACCCTTTCTCTAGTTATTGTTGATCGAAGACATCAGTAGAGATAGTCACCAAAACTAACCTAAAAAAATGCCAAGATCCGTAAAAATATAAAGTTTTAATTCAAGCAGTTGGTAAATATTTCTCATTTTATTGCTTATTGGTTAGGTAACATTTAATAAATTAGATCTCATAAGAGAAATCGCGCAGAGCGTCTCAATAAATAGGCTTTTATTTGATAAAGAATGTTGTGACCATTTATACTATAGACCAAATTATAAGCCACGTAATTCGAGTATACATGAAGAATTGTTAAAATATGTATGACAATCGTCTGATTATGCAACATAAAGATATAATAAAAAACAGTCATTTTTAGATTAATTTTATATTTAAATCTATATACCGTTGAATAACTTTAATACATTTTACAATTAACAATTATAGATAGGGTTTTATCACATTTGAAAACAAGCAATCAGATACTATACCAAATATTTTATAACACTATTGCGTCTTCGGTTGTTCAAAGTATCTTTTTAAATAGAGGGTTCCATATTAAAAAAATGCAATATTTAAATGTTATACTAGCAAACTTGTCATCTTGGACAAACAAATAATTATTACGATCAAAAATGTCTCAGGTTTTTACTGCTTAGGAAATTGTAAACATGATCGTATTTTATAACAAACAGGTGGAACGATAGTGTAGACTTTCATACGTCTGCAAAAAGATAGCAGCTGATTCCTGATACGAAAAAAAAGCCCAAGAATGTATGAACGCGATTCCGGCAAAATTATAGACCGCTACTGAAGTGTATCGACACAAGTAGGACTCGACTGCTTATTTTATTCTAAGTCGAAGTTCAACTGCTTATTTACTTTGGTAATACATTTCTAGAACCAGAATAGCGGGATGGCTGTTAAAGCATCAGACATGCGTACGTTCACAGAATGATAAAACGTAATCGGCAGCGTAGGAACGCTACCCACTAGCTAAATAAGACAATGGGGCCTTCAATAAAAAGACTGGCGGATGAAGCATCGAAATAAAAACCTACAATACATTTATATGTGTACTATGTCACAACCAACAGGGAATTGAGTGAAAGTTAACTTCGATTTTTACCGTCTATAATTATCTTAAACAAGAATATTGTATTTTTAACAGACAGTTACATAAAGCATGTTGACATATTTTCCCAAAATGGCAATTAATCTGGAGACGTTACTATAAACTATTTAAATTTCAACAAACATGCACCATGTCCAATTGTGCATATATTAATCCTATACGGTAACAGGTTAAATCTTTTAATTAAGTTATTTCATTTTAACTAATTAATTGTATACATCAGGCTTTGATAGAATGTCTTTACAAACTTTTCATGTACTTTGAATGTTCCACCTCTGACCACTTATTAACAATAAAATATTTTTATGTTTACCTCCTCTAAAAATTTCTTAGAAGTTATATCTGTCGTGATACACTTTACGCGTGAACTCACGATATGGTGGATCCTATAAGAAATTTAAAATATTTTTTTTCAATGCATTTGCGAAATGAAACCTTTTAAAAAGAAACTGCTAATTATCTACGCACCATGGACCTGCAAATGCTGTAAGTGTTCGTAAAAGGGTAGGTATGTTTTGTTATATCGCAACACGATAGTCGGCAAATGTAATTAGTGATAGACTAGAGTGTAGCCATTTCTAAAATGGCTTCCGTTCAATGGATCATTGAATCTTCTTGAATTTGGGCGTTTAAATCAATGATATTATAATCAAAAAGCTGTAGATACGTTATCTACATTACATGATATTTTGACGAAACAAATGGCACGATAACGCACACATACGTAAAGTAATATTGTAACGCCGCACTATCTTAGATAAAATGTTGAAGTAAGATGGCATATTCTTAGTATCGGTAGTGAAATACTTCCGTTCAATGGATGATTTATTTTGGGATTTTAAATTTGTAATTAGACTGTTTCAAATATTTTATTATTTTTGGTACCAAAATAAACGCTTGTCACAACTATTGGATTTCAAAGTGAATGTGGCATAATCGCCACTAATACATATAAATTTAATTTATTTAATTAATTCATTCTATATTTCAGATTCTAGATTACCGATGTTGTTCTAAAGTGTTGTGATTTCGTGGAATTGAGAAGAAAAATAAAAACTATGATAAAATCAGAAAATTTTATTAAATAATATACAAACTGAATTGCAATTTATGATTTCAGTGGCCTAGTGAAGATTTTGAATACATAGGTGAAATCTGATTTGTACATAAAAGTAAGCAAAATACAGCGCCATCATCTATTTTTATTCCTCTGTTACTATTTATTTTCATTAAAAAATTTATACATCGACACCATACAAATACTACAACGGTATAAAATTTTACATCTTATATTTAACTTTCATAGATTATTAAAAACTGGACACGAAACCAATAAATCTTTAAACGCCTTTGAAGTCCCCTTTTAAGACAACGATGTGATTTAGTTATTTTTTTCCATAGATTTAATAATAATATATAATGTTGATGACACATAATTTATGTAAAATCACTTGGATTCTTGAGACGATCATTCGAAACTGTCAGTTTTTACGTCGATGGTCTATGAAACCACGTGTCCTATACGATTGGTAGTTTCAATATTAGAAATTAACAAAATTGATCGTCGCTTACACAGATATTGGATTGATACACGAATAATAAAAGACTGACGGTTTCGATTGATCGTCTCGTGTTTCATGATTACTCTAAAATCGAATTGGGAATACAGACTGATTTTAAATAAAGAATAGGTAATGAATCTTAAGTAACATAGAAACCGATTGCATTACATTTTACAATATAAAAGGAGAAACTACATATTTTACCTATAAACTATTCTTTATCAGTCGCACTTACATCCTGTCTCAATAAAAACTTTATTATAAATCGGGGTATTTGTATTTTTTACATTATATAATTTTGATTATTGGATAGCGTCAATTAATAATACAGCATGCTATTCTTATTTGTAGTACAGCCAAATAATTTACAATCTTATTTGTTACAGGAACAAGTATCCGGTATTCGTTAATAGTGCATCAGTAAAACGCAAATCAATGAATTTCATTTTGGCACTGTTATTAACTTGAAACAGTTCTAAAACCCAAAGGTTTATTTTAGTAAAACGTTTACGGGTACCGCTTCAAAGTTACTGGCTGGAAAGTGACATGGCGCGTATATTAAAGATAAAACATAAATCATTCCATTTTTAAATCCTAACCAAATAAAGAGAACAGGCATAGTAGTCATACAATTATCACGAACCGATTGTTTGAATTTAAATGTCGAACATCGTATACGAATACGATGAATAAAATTTAAGTCGCGTAGCGTGTTTCTCGATTAACACGATATTAACTTTTCATAACCATCGCTTTGTAAACACGTCAATGCATCAGACCACTTTGTTGTCCCTCTCGCGACTATAGGAGCAGACAGTAAAATGCGGTCTAGCATTAAATTCACTTCAACAGAATCAGATACGCATAACATTAGGTACGTATTACGCGTAAATCTAGGCCAGTTAGCATCAAATTATTTATTACTATATAGGTGAGGAGATATGTCCTTAACGATCACATTATACCATAAAATATATATGCCTGCAAGTATTAAAAATAATCAGTACATTTTAATCAAACGACCTTAACGTTTTCAATTCCAAATCAGTAAAACAGTTAAACCCCAAATTACATTATTAATATTTACACAATATAAGTAATATAATATACTTTTAAAATATAAAGTAAAACGAACAATATCCTACTGTTCTTCAAAATTATTTGATAATAACTTGATCATTGAAATCCAAAGAGACAAACAATATTCACGCACTTATCACTGGTTATGACTGATTTTGACTATATTTAAACTTTTGGCCGTAATTTCGATATTCAAACATAAAAACTTAATATTACTTTAATGATAAAAATACTAAATAATAAACCATAATAAGTACTTATAATGTATATGTTTAAGTGCTCCGAAAGTTTGAAGCGTTAAAATCATCTCGATTATACAAAATCATTCAAACGACCCCGCACAACATAATAATAAATAAAACACGTGAGCAAGTTTGAATATTAAGAAATTAAAACTTATTACTCCTTATAAAACAGAAATCAAAGTCAGGGAATGACAACGTAATTGCATTAATAATAACTAAAATATTGGTATAATTAATCCAAGCCTGCGTGGAGGCACATAATTATGTGTATATACATTGTCCAAATCTCCTTACAAAGGTTTCAAACTTTATAAGGATCCACTGTAAATTAAGAGGAATAGACAATTTCCTCCCCAAGAACACTACTAGTAAAGTGTCTGCCGTAATTTTGGCGGGGATCAATGAGACATTTCTATGTGTCTTTGGAGACTTTTTTTATTCATGTAGAATCGGTCGCACATGGCACATGGGAAAAACACTTTCTCGTTATCGGCGTGTCTCGCTCGCGTGTGCGACGAGAGATCCAGAGCTCTCGCGAAATAAACTTTGCAAATGTTACAGAAGAATTTAGTAGGAGTCGCGTGCATACTGCGGTGGGCGATTAGATCCCGGGGCGTCGCGACACCGTCCCCGCACTGCGCACACGTGAACTCCCCGGGCGGTTGAATCGGTACGTTCCCATCGTCTTCAGATTCCCCGGACTCCTCACCGTGGTGTCTCGCCCTATGAGATCTCAACGCCTTAGCATTATCGTATTGAGCTCCGCATAGATCGCAGGCGTGTATCTCCTCATCCATCTGTGACATCGCATTCGAACTACCCTCCCCGCTTTCGTAATGTTTCTTCATGTGAACGAGGAGCGTCGACTTCCGGGTGAAACTCTTATCGCATACGGGGCAGAAAACGGAATTAGGCTGGTGCACTTCGTCCATGTGTCGTTGGTAGGCAGCGCGTTTGGTAAACTCTTTGTCGCAAATAGTACAGTATCTGTCTTCCAACGACCCAATGTTCTGCTGATCCAGTTCGACGGAATCGTCGGAACGCAATTTCTTGTTTGGATTCACGACTGTCACTTCCACTTCAGGCGGTAATCTCCTTTTTGCTATGGAAGCAGGAGTGCTATGTTGACTACGTTGGCTTGGCGCAGTCTCAGTAACCTCATGTTTGCTGACTTTACTCGTAACTTTGTGCTGGGGCATCCAAAGTCCAGAGTTATTAGCAGCAGCTTTGCCGTCCGGTGAGCGGAGATGCCAACCGCGGTGGCTCTTCAACGCTGCTATCGACGTGTAACTCTTGTGGCAGATCTCGCAGTCAAAGGTTTGAGGTTGTGATGGCTGTTGGTTTATACATTGATGGTTCTGTAATGCCAACAATCCAACGAACTGTTTCCCGCATGTGTCGCATGGATATCTAGCTTGATATTCTACGCTGGGATCGACAGATTCTTGTTCGTTCTCGTATTCCGTTTCCACATCTTGCTGTGTATCTTGTGATTTACTCGAGCCTTGGTTAGCATTATACCCTAGCAGTTCACGTGCATGAGCCGCCTTTAAGTGCTCATATAGCTCAAGCGTTGAACTAAGCGGTTTACCACATATTTTACACATTTGTACCGAAGATTTATGCACGTTCTTTCTATGACGGTAATAGGATTTTTTGTCGCTAAACGAAATTTTACAAATCGTACAACTCGATCTACTACTATTGTCACCAAAGCCACCCTGCGGTTGGAAGTCTGTATTTGGAGTTATGATGCCGTGCTTGTTACGTTTGTGTTTCCACAGACTAGTTCGTAATGGGAATCTTTGGTAGCACAGTTCACAAGAGTATGGCATTGTTTCCGTTTGCGGCTGTGGTGTGCTATTAGTGAAATTGGTAAAATTAAAACTGTTAAATTGAGGCGTTGATAAGCCTCCATTTTCATCAATGTTAAATTCTTCCTCTTCAGTAGAAGCATGCATAGTATTATCTTCGCTATCATTTCGGTCACCGATGACGTCAGCATGTAATACTTTCTTGTGCTTCCAAATATTCTTTTTATGCATAAACCCTTTACCGCAAATATCGCAAGAATATGGAGCATTAGGAACATTATAACTTGGTTTAAATGAAACGAAACCAGGTTGCATCATAGAAAATTGCTTAATTGGTTTCCCTATAATTTGCGGAGCAAAGCCTTTAGGATCTCCAGGTTTTCTATTCGTTGTCGGCACCTTCGCGTGAATACGCATATGATTTGAATAAGCCTGACGACTTTTGAAAGATCTAATGCATATGTCACAATAAAATTCTGATTCTGCAGTGGTTTGAATGCCTGCGCCAGGGTGAGACTGTTGAACGTGCTCAGACAGCTTTTGCGGAGTGCTGTATGAATTAGAACAAACACTGCATGGATAAAATTTAACTCGCAAATGAGTATTTTTATGTTCAGCGAGCTCTGACGGTCTCAAGAATTTTTTGTCACACTGATCACAATGATGGGCTACTTGATTATGCTCAGCCACTTGATGGTCGGTCCAAGCATCAACAGTCTCAAATATGGCGTTGCATTCCGTACATGAATAGTGATATTCCTCCGCTTCTTCCTTGACGAGCGATATATCAGGTTCGCTTCTTTGCATGCCAAGAGACCTATCCGAATGTTCCGTATAAATGTGCTTGTTTAGATCAGCGGCTTGCTCATATTTAGAATCGCAGTGTTGACAGTAGTGAGGTTTTTCCTCATTATGAACCATTTTCAAATGTTTAACCAAATTCGGATAGTTACTGTTCTTTTTCCCGCATAGAGGGCAGTCTGTTGGACGTCCGTCGACACATTTGTTAGCGTTTTCCGATTGGTCGAAATTGCCGGCGTGTACGGCTACAGCATGATCATTAAAATCTTGAATGTTCGTAAACTTTTCTGCACATAAATCGCACGAAATGTAAACCGTACATTCCCCATTCCGAATATGTCTCTTCAGTAAACTCTTATCTTTGAATCTGGCGCGACAATGCACACATCCCAATGGCACTCTGGACTGTCCGTCCTCATGTACATCTAACACATGCTTCATTATAAACTGTTTCAATTGAAACTTCGCTGGACATAACTTACAAGCGTATGACCTAGCGTTGAAAATATCTTTGTAATGAACCTTGTTCTTAACTTCATGTCGTAGTACTAAGTCTTCAGTTATACCGTTCTCATTGTAAATTATTTTCCAAAGGTCAGTACAAGAATTTGATCTCATATGACTAAGCAGAGCTCCAATGTGTCCGAATGTAACAACGCAATTATAACAAGTATGTTTTGGTACTTTATGCCCATTTTTTTGTAAATGCTGTATTACGGCCTTTCTCCGTGGATGTTCCCTGTCACAACATAAACAGCGTTTTGTGTTTATTTGCTCTATTATATCACGATATTTTGCTATGAAATCTCTTTGTGTTTTAGTCACATATAGTTTATCAGGGTCAAGATCCTTGTCCGGAGACTCTTCATCTACAGTTTCATTAGGATCTGCTGTTTCGTCAAGTTCTTCTTCTTCCTGTTCTTCATTTGGCTCACTAATATAAGAGTTTGTTTGCATGTCTTCGTTTATTTCAACTACCGGCGCCAATTCCATTGGCGGGAGTTCTTCGTCATCATCGTCATTGTCATCATGATTTCCCTCATGTTCTTCGTTTTCATGTATTTTCTCATTACCTTGTTCTTCTTCTTTGGTTTCATCTTCTAGTTTGATTTCTGCACCATCATCAACAACATTGTCTTGACTGTCTCCATTCTCGTCATTGGGATCTTTATCATTATCACTATGTATTTCTTCCATGTTATCATCATGGTGAACGTTGTCTTCTTCATTTTGATCATCACCTTCTGATGCATTTCCTTGTTGTCGAGCTATTTCAATTTCATTATCAGAGTCCATGTCGACCGTGTCATATTGTTGACTTTGATTAATATCCATTTCACCATCATGTTCATCATCAGCTTGATGGTGGTCATATGCGTCTGGATCGGGTTCAGACAAGATAGCCTCCACTTGAAAAGATGCTATTTCTGGTTCAGATATTAATGTTTCTGGACTTTCCGGTCCAGAATTTAAGATCTCAGGCTCAGAAACTAAAACTTCAGGCTTTGAAGTTAATAGAGTCTTCAAAATTTGTGGTTCTTTCTTTTTTATTTGTAAATCCTTAAGTGCTTTAATTCGTAGTGGATAAGGTAAATTATTCTGTTGGGTTTTTACAGTTTTTATGGGTATAGGTTTTGGTGGGGTTATAATTTTTTGTGAAATAATTTTAGTTGGGGCATTTTTAGGCATGAATTGCATTTTATGATTAATTGGATTGGGCATCAGACGTGCTTTCGGATTAAAAGGATTAGGTCTTAATTTAGGTTGCATGTGCATATGTGACTTCTTTGAAGTTATTTTATTCGTATATCTATCAAAACTGTGAGCTGTTAACTCGTGTCGTCGAGCGTTATGTGAATATCTATAAGTTCGACCACAAACGAGGCAATCTTTGGAAGCGAGTTGTTGGATGCCTTGGCGTGCATGTAGGGTCTCGCCTGTGGGACACATAACCGTAATAGAAACTTCTGGCATGTTAGGTACTTTGGTAAATGCGTGTGAGTTATCATTTATATCCTCCTCATCTTCTTCTTCATCTTTGTCGCTCTCGAGGCCCTGAAATAGTAGCGATCAAAAATAAATTAAAAAGTGTATAAATAAAAAGCTTTCCTCCCACAATATGCAATGTATCTAAGTTTTTAAATACATTATACATACATGCAATATTTAAACACAGTGGAAAAACTTGTTTAGAGGAAAGTACGCTAAATATGAATCAATTTTAATAAGATGAAAATTTCTATTATTTCAAAATATATAAAAAAAACTGTAATCAATGATTTTTAACAAATACTTGCTTAAATTGGAAATCGATGCTATTATAATGTTGAAAAAAAATACAGCGTCTTCATGTTACTATTGAAAGTTTTCCTAAATAAATACATGAAACATGGATGCAAAGACTTATTCTTTGATTCATTCCACATAGCTTTTTTTATACTGACTTATAGTAAATGCTTGAAATAATTTGACTTTGGTTACCGTTACCGTTATTACTTTGAAGCATAGTAATATTTATACAAGTAATTTTCATGTAGGTGTAAAGAAGATAAAAACAACTCCTTCCTTATGAGCACTTATTATTATGAACTAATTTTAATTTCATTTATTTTTTTTATATATTAATGTATTAATGTAAATAAGTATATTTTTTAATTTCACCTTCATGTTCGAGTTAAGCAAGTGATTTAATCAAAAGTTTATAAAGCAATTTTGCTTATTAAAAAAGATGTAAAAATATTTGATGCAAAAATCTGCAATGATTATTACAGTATTTAGACGAATTTCCCTCCAAACATTTTTTTTAATTAATTTAACTTCACAACTACTTTAATATGACACTTCAAGAATATAAATTTTTAACAGCAAGATTCTTAACATTCAATAACTCTGTATGTGCAATAAACAAATATTTTATAAATTTTAAATATAAATAGGCTATTATAATAAAAACTAGTAGAGAAACTTTTGATATAGCTAATAAAAAAATGTGTTTATTATAGCAGAAAGCCAATAATAGTAATAAAATGTATAAATTTTACTTATATATATTTTTAAATAATAAATTTAGATATTTAACTTTCTTATATACATGTATAATAATATATTTTACTTATATATTTTTTAGACAATAAATTTAGATATATAACTTTCTTATTATTCTAAGAATATAGAAGATTCTTTATAGATATAGACACGTTAAGAAGCACACATTGTACAAATGTTGACACAATGTTCTCTACAAATACTCTGGCCACATTTAACACAGCATTGTTTCGTCCTTCTGTCACGTTTTAAAGTTTTTATACATATTCTGCACCTCTTCCTGTTTTTATAATATGGTAACAACGCCGGTGATATGTTCAACTTCATTTTTCTTCCCTGAATATCACTTAGAGAACATTGTAGTATCGGATCTTCATTTTCTAGTAAACTTAAAGCTAAACTTTTAATGAACAACCGTCGTTGTATGACATTCTGTGAATTCTGTGATGACCATATGACTTGAGCATTCACTGATGAAATGTTGAGTAATGTGAAAAATAGAGATAAAGTCCAATCATTTGAATGTTGCATGGTAGTATAATAATGCATCAAGACGTCAATTACTTCAACGGCAGACTGGTTCTTCTTATACATAGAAACAACCGTTGTATGATTTACATGACCTCTCTTATAAAACTTTGGTTCATTGGTTAAAACATTTATAGATTTTGACTGGGTGTCTACATAAGATGTTACGCAAAGATCATTATCAAGAAAACCAGACATGAACGACCTTGTTTTTCTGTACTTTGAGAGAAATAGAGGTGGTACATTCTCGTCTTTGGGGTTTATAGCAGCAATACTGTATAGCTGATATTCCTTCTTCAAAGAGTTGACCAAATCGAGTGACGTAAACCAACTATCCATAATAATTATTTTACCAGAACCTACCAAATGATGAACTAATTTTTTGAGAATCTCATCACCACGGAAATAGCGATCTGTTATAACATCTAAATTACTGACATAGAAGTTAGAAGCATCTATCAATAAAACCATTTTTATACCCTGTTTCAAAGGTTTTTTACTAATCTCGTAGCGAAATGGGCATGGCCCGTACACTGGGACAATGATTTCATCGACGACCACTACATTCTGGATGTCATAGGCTGCTCTGCAGTTTATCGCAAATATTTCGAATACTTTACGTATGCGTTTCATTATATCTAACTGTATAATACCATCCTCGTGATTTTTGCCGAAGCACATATTCTGTAGGAGGAATTTAAAGCGCTCATATTTCATAGCATTTCTGACACACGGTACTCCTAATTCGTTGTTCCATAAGTCACTGCATTTCTGATGAGTTGGCCTCATTACTCCATGCAAATATAATATGCCGATAAGTGTTTTTATTTCACTAATTGTTGTAGGGACTGTTACTGATTTTCCCTGTCCAGTCAAATTCTCATTAGTAGAAGACACAATTTGTTCCAATAAGTCATCAGTAAACAATAGTTGCCAAGCCATTTTGGGGCCTGCACAATGTTTGGATACATCGATCTTACGTTTTCTCAACTTGATAGCTTCTCTCATTTTAGTATAGCTTAGAGTTGATGACGTTTTTGGAGACTTAGACAATAGTTTATTATTTTTACAGAGATAACCATTTTTACTATCAATATACATATCATTCGTATCAGATTGAAGTTCCGAATCAGTTTCTGAGTCATGATCAGAGTGTTGAAGAATGTCACACTCTTCTGTAGACTGCAGAGAGTCAATGATATCATCATCTTGTACCATGTTCAATATTGCATGGACCCGTTGCCAATCCATTCTTGGGTCTATATAAGTCTGTGGATAAAATTAAGGCAATTGAACTATTCTTACACATTCTGAACAAACAGAAATACATTTTTCTGTGACTGGTGGTCATAAAAATATTATACAATTAAATAATCTTAGATAAAACAAATATTAAGTACCCAAGTGTCATATTAAATAGAAGTAAAGTAATATCTGTTCCATGCAATGGCAGACTTGTTTTCTTTACAGATAAGATGTGTGTTACACTTGTAATCTTTACCTTATCACTTCTCGGTGTGAGCCCCAATGAAGCCAAGATTGGAGGCCCTTCTGGCTGAACTTTACTTGAACTGGCATTCTGAAATTATATTTATTGTTTAAACAATTTTAAATGCAATATAAAATATAGGTATCGGGAATTATCAAAAACTATAAATGTTGGAATAAATAAGATTTAAAAATCTAAAATGATAAAGGTATGTCTTTATGTGCACATAGTGCAAATATCTGTGGATAGATTGCCATAATATTTTATAGTTTTACTTCTTAGAAGTCTTATCTAAAAAATAAAATAATCATCATTTAATAGAAAATTTTTGAAATATGAAGAATTTAAATTCTTCATTAGTACTACAAAAGACTACAGAAATTTTGCATGCAAACAATATTTTTAATTTAATTCAATATTTTTAATAAATTTAATGTAATATATTGTATTGTTAACATGACAAACAAGGCAGACGAAGTCACGAGTGTCAGTTAGTTTAAGATTAACACATATTAATATGAATTACCTAGTAAATATTGTTTATTATTAACTAATTTTGCTTGTTGCTTAACTCAGTTTAATGTAGATTTTTGAAAAAAAAAATACAATTCATACTTCCCAATAATATAAATTTTTATAGGTGAAAGATTTATTTGAAATCAATTGAATGTTTATTCAGTTTATCTATTACAAAGAAAAAATTAAGTCTTTTCTCTTTATAATAGATATAGAGACGGCTGTATTATTTCAATTAACCAAAAGTTTCAAATATAAAAGTACTAAATTATTTTATAAAATGTATGCACAATCAAAGTTAATGATCTTAAAAGTACAACCAGAATAGATATAAAAACATAGAATATACTAATAAAATAAATTATCTAGATTTACCCAATTTGAAAGCTTTCAGGAATTAATACAAGCATTAGATTTTGTAAAAATATAGTAAACAAATTAATATATAATATTAATTGATTTATGGATATTAAAAATATGCTGCAGATACTTTTATACCAATTAAATTATCATTTCAATATGAGCCCTTACACTCTGTGAGTCAACAACTGTTCACATGTCCTTGACATCAAATACTGCTTAGAGGCAGACATATATGCAGATACTGGCTAATAAATATTCCCAATATTACTGCACAAGTCACCTTATATATACAGAAAATCATTACTGAACCATACATACCTCACTATCAGGATATGAGCCATCAATAACCACTCCATCATCATAGGCCTCATCAGATAATGGCTCACTTTTAATTTTCACCTGAAAAAACATAAAGAATCATGTAAACAAAAAATCAAAAATTGATAACTGTCATTCCATGCTCAAATATCTAGAAAAAACAATCCCACCTCTTCTAGTTGGCTGCCATCTTTATTAATCAGAGACTGTAGTTTGTTTTGTGTCCTTTCACAAACACTCTTGAATATATGCCAGTTATTGACATTGTCCATACATTTTCTGCAGACATTTGTCGGCAAGTCGTCATTTTCAGTTATCTGAAATTTAAATCATACGCAATAATAACGTGGAGGACGAATGGGCGCGCTCCACGACGCATTTCATGAGAACAAGCGCGGCGAAACTGCGCCTCACGTACAGTCTATAGATATTCGAGGAGAAACTAAGTAGCAACGCGTAGGTATAAACGCGCCGCGAGCGGCTGCTCCTCGACCGAATAAGTAGAAGCGAGTCGAGTGGCAGCCAGCGAGCCCCTCGAGGGTTTGCGCTCGATACACGCACACACCTACAGAACACGCCGACACAGACGCTCGACTCGCCCGATGGACGGGCAGCAAGCTGGTCTCGCACGATAAATCAATACGCCCGATGTCCAACGGCATACCTAACGATACGTAACCCCCTCCCGACCTGACCCCCGGGAATAATGCCAAACCCCGACCCTCATGATATGCGCCATGCCTAGCCGGCTGAACGGAATGCGTCGCTTTGCGGCCACGAGCCGAGCGATAGCCGTGGAACATTACAAAATGGTGGACGATCTTACGACATCTCCACCTAAACGTAGCGCTGCCCGTCATCGTTCAAACGAGGCGGATGACGAGTTCTCACGTATGTTCAGGATCTACTTTCACTCAAAACTTTGTTGTTTTACTTCACGTACACATTACTTACCTGTATGGACACGCAATCCTTAATTTTCGAAGCGAGGACGGGAGGATCCGTGTCATCCGAACTGGTGGTAGGAAAAATCGGCAGTAATTCACTTCGAGATGACAAGCAAAGTCTACAAACACGTTCATAGTTCACATTCATTGTAAATACACAATATTTTGAAAGAAATAACACCTATGACACTTAAAAAACGGACGCCATGTCACCACGAGCACTTCAACACAAAGCACTACACATCGTTCTTGCTTGAGCACGAAAGCGGCTGATGATGAGGATGAGAAGTCGATAGGTTCAGTCGGGACGTCTGGGTCGAGTCGTCGACCACCTGTCGTTCTGCGCATGTGCGCGTAAAACAGCGCCAGTGTGACCAACATAACGAATACAAAATGTGCTAGATTTCAGTGGTAACAAACCTTTACAGTTTTAGAAAAAAAACGTTTAGTTATAAAATCATGACAGTCATAAACACAATGATACAATATTGTTACTAATAAACTATAGTTACAAATAAACAATTGAAACAAATCGATGTAACGTTTAATACTTTTCACAAAAGTTGTATTAAATCAATGAATGAAGTAAAACACAATAATTATTTAATAAAAGTTATTTGTATATCTTTAACATATAGGTTGCTTTAATAGCAATATAATAATTTAAGTCTTATTTTACGTGATTTATAATTCAAATTCAAATTGTAAGCAGATTTTAATTATTCAAGTTCAAAGTAACATATTCAAACATTTTCATTTTATATTTTTTTTTGGTATGTTTGTATTCGGGGGCATTTTGTTTTTTTTTTTTCAGGAAACTCCCCATATGTATAAATATTTCATTATAATATGTTGTATATCTTCCCTGTTATGTTAATTATAAAGAACGAAAAAAAAAATATAATCACTTTAAATTTTTCATTATCACTACTTTGTTAATAACTTGGTTAAGTTAAAAATGTGTTTGACCTCTGAAGAAACTATCAGTAATCTCTCTGTCTCTTTCTAAACCGGTCCAGTGACAGCGCCAAATACAAACTTCGGTCAACTTCGCACCAATTGGGTAGTGGCGGCACTATTTAAAACTCTGTCACATTTTTTTGACTTTTCAGTTGTTTTTTAAGTGTTAAAGTATCACGAAACAGCAGAGTGAAAAAGAAGTCAATAGTTTCTTCACCTATGCTGGTCTGTAAACACTATAATGAAAAGTATAATTGTTAATTCTTAAATTGGGCCTACATTATGTAAACGTATATGAAATAAACGCTAGAAAAATTATATATAAATAAATAATATGAATTTATTGATCACATTATCAGGTTCTAGATATTTAGCCCGTTCACGATTACTTTTGTTGTGTTTTGAATAGGACCAGCAGAACGTACTAATGCGATGTAATAAGTATTTAAACAATTTAGGTATATTCTGGGGCCTTAAATATTAACATAGAAGCTAGGTAAGAATCTTCACACAAATAAATAACTTATTTCTTGTTGAGAGTAATTTTAAATCAGTAATATTTCCCAAGATATTTACTGAAATAATATATTATAGGAGACGCTGGGTTGGTTTTTGGCGGCATCTTAGTCTGTCATGTAGTGGATTTTATATGTTATTCATAATCTTGTGTTATTTAACTGTATATTTTGTAAAATTGGTGGTGTTTTACGTAATATAGTTCGGTTATTGTGTATAAGTGAAGTGAATAGAAAATAATACGAAGGAGCATAAATTTTGAGATGCCACAAAAAGGGAGCCACCATCTTGTTGAAACATTGAAATTATCACACGATATTTGTAATATTACTAACTACTCGACAATGGCAGTAATAATCTGAAAGATTGGCTGCAAAATTAAAGTAAAAAAAGTAGGTATACAGGGTTATTTTTGTTTTTTTTCTTTACCTGCTAGTTTGCTTCCTACATTAGCGCATTTAACCTATTTGCAAGATATTGAAACCGATATTTTAAGTTTAGTTCGAAGTTTTAAGTTTTTTTAAGTTTTAAGTTCAGAAGGTGGCAAAGCCACGTTGAAACTATTACTGATTTCGGTATGAATGGGTCGGCTCGCCCGGGGTAGTACCACCCTCTCATAGAAAACCGACGTAAAGTAACAGTGTTTGCAATGTTTCGTTTCGTTCGGTTAGTGAGAGCGCCAGAGGCCCACCTCCTCTTTCCCTCTCCTCTCCCCCTGCTTCCCTTCCTCCCCTTCCCTCAAACACAAGCTGGCAACCCACTTTCAACTCCCCTGGTGTTGTTAGTGTCTATGGACGGTGGTGATCACTTAACATCAGATGACCCACCAGTTCGTTTGTCTGTTATGACATAAAAAAAAGAATACGAATTTCCACCTGCTTCTTTTGTGATCATTTTGTTTCCAGTTTCTTTAAAGTAGGTTACAGTTATGTTTTTAAATTAATCTGCATTTTCATAACGTTTTTCTTGTTTTTAAAGCATTTTAGTGGATAAAATTTCAAAAAAATATCGTTTTTCGGCCAATTTTTTTTAAATTTGAACCGATAATTGTTGTTTTAATATTAAAATAAACAGCGGTTAATCGTTTTTATGGATCAGAAGAAAAGATTAGATTGAAATTGATACTTTTTCTTTATTTACATACATTTTTGATGTTGCATTTTTGACTTATGTATTTTGAAAAAATCTAAAAAACATGATAACACAAAATGGTTCACTTTTGTATAATGCATATGAGGATTCAAATTATCAGAAATAGTCACCCCTATCACCTCTTAATGGGAATACGTCAAATTACCAATAACCCTATATAGCATTATAGCATCGTTTATGGATTTTCGATTGCATTCCAAATCATTAGTGAAAAGGGCCGTTTAATCATATTTAATAAAACTTGGACTGTGATAACTGGAAAGTTCACTACAAGTAACATAATTCCTCATCACACTGCACTATCAGGCAAACGATATAAATGGTAAGGAATCCTGGAGTAGGGAATGAAAAAATAACATTTTGACAGTCAATTGTTTATTCATTAAAATTTCACAAGCGACATTCAACGCTACACAGTAATTTAAAAACAAAATTTTATTACGAAAATTCATTACATTAGAAAGACATAATATGCATTTTATATAATTTGCATACTTTATTTCTTACTTAACAGATACATTATCAATACACTATACATATAGTATACACTATACATGTGCCAATTATTTTATAGCCTATATAGATATATTAATATAATAAAGGTTCTTTATTACTCAAGTATTAAGAGCTGATCAAGATAATGTTTTCAATCTAACTCACCAAATTCAGAATAATAATGCCATAGTAGGCATAATTATAGAAAATACATATAGTAAAACTTGATATAGTTAAGCCTGCGAATTGTGATTGTAGTATTAATTCTTGGAAATCTATTATGTTAAATAAGTTAAAGCATTAAGTTCAATGCGTAATAATGAATTTTGATAAAATATTGTGATCTTTTCCTGTATGTTTCGAATCAACTGTTTAAAACTTCGGATTTCGAAAGAGTTTTTTTTTATTCATAATGCCCAGATAATACACATTATGTATAACTTTGATATATAAAAACGCAAGATGCACAGTCTCGAATAAAAGTAACACTCAAAACCGTCCCCAAAAACTCACCGATATACCTAAGTAGTTATAGTTATACTACAAACTTATGCTTTTGCAAATTCAATCTTACGCGAATCAATTAAAGTTGTTTTTACAGTGTTCTGTGTTTTTTACAAAAAGTCCAAACACACGAGTGACGAAATGCAATTTGAAATGAGCCCAAAATTTTCAATTGTGCACTCATTTTATGCGGACGGGTTTGAGACGTCGACTGTGCGTCTTGGGTTTTAATATATCAATGGTTTATAACGATCAAATCCTCAAGTATTTACATAAATTACAGTAAAGTGCTAGGAAAAAGATACGTTAAGAAAACATTTTTGCAGGATAATGAAACGGCCAGTAGTAACGTAATATTGAGATATAAAAATACCTTTAGGCAGAAATTAAAAATTATTGGTAATATTATGAAGTCATATGGTATAATTTATACCAAAATAAATGCATTAAGTATCTAAGATTACTAAGTTATCACAGGGATAAGTTGATATAATTTATAATTACACGAAAATTTTTATTTCAATTTCTTAACAATATCATACTATTTTTCGAATATATATTTCAGTATATTAAACATTACAAATTTGTCACGTAGTCACGCAAATCTAAAGTATTATTAGGCTTTTTTACAATACTGAATAACCTATACAATTTATTAAACAAAATTTTGATATAACCAATATGCTGTTCAAATAATCACTAAATTGTACCTCATACTTCTTCATTCGTTCATTAAAAAAAAAACATAATTCTCCCTGGACATTAAGTCGTGTATTATTTAACTATTTTTAATTATAATGATAAATGAATATATACAACATTTAGTGGGAAGTAACCAAAGATTTCTTCTGCCATCTCAAATAAACATTACACGAAATAGTCTCCGAACTGCACGATTCTATGTTGACACTGGCCATTATCGTTCACGAATGTTCAATATTGGTCCATGTTTAGATTCGAAACACGATTGGTCTTCGAAATTTGGCGCGAATTTCGAAATCAATTTACGAGCATGGCGGACATGACGACCTTTGTTCCTGAGATGGCTGCGCGCGCACCGCCAGCCTCGAGGGGTCGACGGGGTTCGCTTTCGCAACGAGCGAGCGCGCCACGTGAGCGAAGGCGGCTTCGACATTCAGTCCGGTTTTAGCTGATGTCTCCATAAACGAGACTTGGTATTCTCTCGCTAAGCGCTGCCCTTCCTCCCGCCTCACCGCTCTCTCTAGGCCACTATCGGATTTGTTACCTGAAAGGTGAAGATACTTTTTTATTGGAGCTGCTAACTTTCACGACAATTGATGACTTGGAACAATATAAAAAAAACACAATTTGTATTCTGATATTAAGTGTCATATTTGACATTAATTATTACTTATTAATTTTAACTTATTACATCATTTTTACATATTATGTTTACTAACAAATAAAACTCGTTTCACAACTCAGTTATTGATAGCATAGTTTATACACCAGCTATATATGTACTACATTCCTCAAGTTTATTTCTTTGGAAGTTGCACTGATTATTTGAACAACTGCGTATGTAACACGCTCGTACGTAAAAGAAGCTATGACATAAAACTTATACGTCATATGACAAAGTCACGCTTACAATTATGATATTCCCATGCCCAGATAAGAATTAGAACAGTTATGCGATTTCACGACGGCTGTTGCGTTATTAGTAACACTGAGTTAATAAATTATAGCTATTTAATAAAATTGTGCCACATTGAAATTATTATTGCTTTTTCATGCGAGATAAATGAAAAGCTGCTATTTTTTCACACCTTCTTTGCTATTTATTATTTTCATTAACATTTTTTTCGTGCAAGGAATACAAAAAAAAAATTACATACACGAGTGACTACGACTTAATTTAAATTAAAAATGTTATGTTACATATTTGTGAAATCGTAAGTACTGTGATATACAATATAGGTGTACGGAGGTCATGAATAGTAATCTAGCGAAGTGAAATCGTATGCTCTTTTAACATATGTTATAACTTATAACGAAGGTTGAATTACTTAGTTATATTATTTTTTATATGTTATAACATATGAACAATCTTATAAATTCTACGTCAGCCTAATGGGTAAAGTAAATTATATGCCCTTAACATACATAATAGTCCTTGGGTATAAATAATAACATATGACAGATTATTATTATATGATACTAGCGGGCCCGGCAGACGTTGTCCCGCCCTTATTATAAAAAAATCCTGGACAAATTATATACCAAAACGTTCCTCGTGAATCACTTTATCTACTGGTGAAAACCGCATAAAGATCCGTTCAGTAGTTTTTGAGTTTATCGCGAACAGACAGACAGACAGACGCGGTAGGGGGACTTTGTTTTATACTATGTAATGATGACAAATAAATGTTTCAAGTCTAGTACATACAAGTAAGGAGTTTACAAGATATACGTAAATACTGTGAAGTTGAAATAGTTAAAATTGTCGTGAAGAATATATATACAATACTCTTCTATTTTACAGTTTTAGTTGAGGAAAATTGTTGACAGCAAATGAGCTTACGTATGTTTCTCAAATGTTTGATTACATTTTTAAGGAACATTACGCTGTACAATACAAATCCATACATTTATGTAACAGGATATTTGATTACTATATGAACGACTAACTTATCATTATAAAAACCTTACCTAACAACATGATAACGACGTCATCCTGTGCATATTCCCGTATTTCGCCGAGCCACGCCCGGATGTTATCGAAGCTTATTTTATTCGTGACATCATACAACAGGAGGAGTGCTGTTAAAAAACAACATTACAATTAAAATTAATTAACCGATTATGTAAAACTGTAGGAACATATGAAATACTGCTGATGTGGCTTTACACGATGCAGAGAAAATCATAGAGTTAAAAAAAATCAAATTCTCTTTCACTAGTCAATATTTATGTTATTTTGACTTTTAGCAACATATTTAATTACCGAACAATCTAACATATAAATTAATTGATGAGTTGCAACACACACTAACAAAATGATTCCACATTTTGAATTTAGTTCAAATATGTATAATGAATACAGAATACGTAGTAAATTAGTTAAATTAGTGCCCACTAAAAAGATTTGACCTATATTTGATAACAAAGAATAATGTTGACTTCGGCTTCTTTGTGGAAATAGTGTGTAAAGGAGTTGTTTGTTCAGACTTACTAATGAAATCAACAACATTATGCTTTTAAAGATTTAAAAAAAGTGCTAATTAACTTCTCTTTCTAAATTTTTCTCAAAAATAAATTGATAATGATTATTCCGAAACAAACTTTTCTAAGCAACACTTCTAGACTTTGTCGAAAAAAGCATCTAATGGATATAAGGAGGTTACATTCGTAGTTTAAGCACCTTAAACTTCTGTCCCTATATCATTTTAAAAAGTATTAATAATGCTTTTACCTAACTATGAGTGTTCATACTAAAAACATAATATATAAGTACAAGGACGTAAATAGAGTAAGTATTGCACGACAAGCGCTGACGAGGCACCACGCCAACGGCACCAAGCATATGTCCACAATCGGTACAATGTGGTCGAATCGAGTTCATCACGTGGGTCGATGGCGGTTTGTTGTGTTGCCATGTTATGGAACAATAATTTATATTGCCGTATATATTACTTTTAACAGAAATTTATAAATAAAACCCACTATGGAAAAATATATGTACCAGGTAAATAATTTTTAATGTAAAAATAATCTGGGTTTTATTACGGAATGCCAGTTGTAAGTTCTTTTTGTGTAACAAAAAATATACCTATAAAAATTTTCTGCAGGTACTTCAGGAAACTCAATAAAAAATAATTAGATAATAAATAATAAATCACACAAGAAATGTACGTACATTTGAATACATTATATTTAATTATTTTCAACTTAATTTGCATTTCAACTGACTCTTTAAGAATTTTTAAATGTGGAGAATTAGTAAAACAATGAGGTATTGGTGGAAAGTTACATTCGCAGTCAATATAATACTAGTTTTTTTTTCGAACTAACTAAATGATATTGGTCTGACGAAAGTAACTGAATCTCGTCTTGCACTGTTGCCTTGAATGCGATATCTATGAACGTCGTCTGCACGCACAAAAAAGCATTACTCATTGTCACGTTCCGCTTGAGTTGAGCGTGGAAGCCAGACCACAAAACAAGCGATAGAGCGATCGGCCTAAGCGATAAAGCGATCGGCCTAAGCGTTCGGCTTGTAACGCATCTATCCATATATAGAATAATTCAATTCATAAAACGCAATTTTTCATCAATGTTTTCCTATGACGCTAACACGTAAAATTAACGTCCATTAACCGACTTTACAGACAACCAATTTTTTAAAGTGAAAATAATCACACATATAAATATTAGCATGATCATAAAAGATACTTCGCAATCGTCTTTCATAACGCGGGGCATTCTATACGGTAGAATAACTCACGGCGGATATCACTAACGGACTGGGAATACTAGTAGTGCGAGAGTATTTTATAACACACTCGCAAGTCGCACACGGCCTAGAATCCGAGACATTCCAAATACATCGTTGCACATGGTAACACTGGCGACGTGTGTACGTGATCCGGTCGCGCCATACACTGCAACACTACCATAGATAAAACATTGTACGCTATACTATGTACAAGGTTCTTATTGTAGAACACAGTCGTCAAAGATCAGTGAGAGCCAACTAATCTGAGACTATTTTATATACATAACACTGCTTATTTTTACTTACATTTTAATATCAATACAGTATTTTATAATTGTTTTAATTAGCTTTAAGAAATATAAACTTGTATGGAATGTCATCTACACAGAGTAATAATTGAAAAATGACATTTTTTAAACTAGCTATAAGGATTTTTCTTGGAACTTTATCAGTGTCTTGGATAAAAATTGTGTAACGCGTGTTCAACATATAAACAAATATGATACCGAGTCAGGTTGAACATATACCTACTATTATTGTTTTTAATGAGGTATAGCAAATACAATGATTGAATTAGCCTCTGGTGTGGTAGTAAAATATTTAGAAACAACGTGGTGCTGACCATAACGGCCCGCTATATAATATTTTATAGTCAATTTATTTCACATAAAAAATGTTATAGCTATGTAATTTTCCTGATATAGTCATTTTTATAAACGTTCACAAAATATTGAACACAACTGAGTGTAACTAACAAAATTGTCACTACTTATCATAATTGTGAATGCGTTATGAAATTAATTTTATCGTTGCAAATAGTACATAAAACGATCTGATTCAAAATATACAAGTTCTATTAAATGTACGTGTCCTTTTCTTTTTTCTTTGTATGTTAAAGTGCCTTACACACAGTCCGTTATGTACCTAAAAGAAACCACACGCTGTGTCAGCGTCCCCTCCGTGTCAGACATCAGGTCGCGTGACGTCACTGTCATAGGATTATGTTACAGAATTCCTGCACATGTAGGCGTTGTCCAAGACTACGCAATGTCGAACTCTCACTAAGAACGTGGTTTTTATACTAGATCTTAGGTATAATAAAACTAATTAATCACACTTTCATAACAAAAAGACCGACGTGATAACGGCGACTGGCGACGCATAATCCGTCTGTCGGTGATCGTCATTGTTTTTGGATTGTACTGTGCTTACCATCAGGCATAGTGCAGTCAATATGCTGTGCTACAATAAAGAAGTAATGATAATAATTTAAAAATAGTACATGGATATTTAATAATAACGGTCGATTCAAAGAAACAATTTGTGACCATATCTCAACAAAACCTAATAAGGCCTAACCTAATATCGAAAAACATTAATGATAAAATAACGGAACAGTCGTCCAGAAGAAGTATCGTACGGAATACACCGCGACGATGAAACTCCTGTGTCGAGCTGCGAACGGCTCGGAGGATAGGAGTACAGCAGATTTTTCACATTTATAGATGTACCATTCTGCATACCCTTAATCACCTTTCACACGGACGCTATTATAACGCGCGTTATTAGAAAAATTAAAGAAATTCTGAACAAACGGATGACTTAAAGTTTTTACTCTAGAATCGTTTTTATACGCGCGTAAGGAAAACGTATGTCGTTTAAATGTATGGTATACAGTCACGAATGCCACAAGACATGATCTCAGGAAAGCTTGACGGCCGATGACCGGCGCTGTGTTAATCGGCTGTCACGCCGGACTGTTAATTGGGCACTTAACACTTATGGTACAGTCCACGTCAAACTTATGAATACTCTGCCCTGCGCACTCCCGCATTCAATGCGGGCCCAGCAGACGTTGTCCCGCCCTGATTATAAAAAAAATCCTTGACAAATTATATACCAAAACCTTCCTCATGAATCACTTTATCTACTCGAGAAACTGCGCGAAACTCCATTCAGTAGTTTTTGAGTTTTAATCGCGAACAGACAGACAGACAAACGCGGTAGGGGACTTTGTTTTATACTATGTAATGATATATATTATATTGCATGTATACATCGAGACAACTTAAGGATATATAAATGCTAATTTTACACTCGTATCATAATAATTTAATTTTGTTTTGCATTTTAGGCGCAAGTCCGCACTTACAGCTACATACGGAGCGGCCAGAAAGATTGAAGAGGGCTGTAGTCTATTCAGTTACACGCGCACAGTTTTTGTGGTAGTTCTTTTGTTTTCAATAACATACAATAAATAAATAAAGAGATATCAGTATTGTTGCAACTTGTTATTACACTATTTGATTTGTTACTTAGGTAGGTACTTCTGAACGTATAGTGTAGAGTACTCTTATAATATTAATAAATTAAACAGAAATATTCTCTTCTATTGCATGTATCAAGCAACAGACCAAGCTGAGGTATGCCGTGCACCCTTGAGCTAGTTGTCAAATAAAATCGGCTGAGTGCCTTAAGCGCTCGCCTTAGTAGTGCGGTGAAGCTGTTAAGACCTTGCTAGGTCGACAGCGTAGAAAGTTCAAAAAAGAATCTCTTCTGTTTTTGCTGTTATGAGTAAAGATCCTTGGAATGAGTGATTGATTCCTTAAAGTATTCGATTAAAGTTACGAGTTAATGTTCTTTCTCCATTGCATAGTCACATTTTCATTACTTATCTATTTTTCTAACTATTCATTATTTATTACCTTTTTTATGAAATTCACGCATGTCACCATTATTATAAGAAGTGGGTTTTTTAAATGCTATATCATGGGCTGACAATTAAAAAAACGTATTAATTTGTTTGTTTCAAAATCCTCAAAACGTGTAGGTAGACATCGCTCTATCACAACAATACGATATACGCTCTACCTATGTGAAAATAATTTAGAGATAGTAGTATGTAAGAACTATTAAAAATACTTCTGTATATATTGCTAAATTGTACTCATAGATGGCGCAGGTAGTTTTAATTTTAAAAATATACTTTTACATATCCTTGTAAATGCATTTCAATTAGATCACTCTACAAGCCAGTAATACTACAAGATAAAATACTTTTACAAAAAAAAAATTCAAATCCTCTAAGTATTGCTACAGTTTCTTTACATATTGAATGATCGTATATTATCGTGGATCTATTCAGATCTTAATACGCCAATAAGAATATGTATGATAAATCATACTTTACAATTTTTTAAATTTTATAACGTCTCTAACACTTATAAAATGTTCTATAGATTTAAAAAATTACCATGTGCGTCTCTGTAATAGGCGTGCGTGACGCTACGAAAGCGCTCCTGCCCAGCGGTGTCCCATATCTGCAACTTTACCTTCAAGCCGTCTACTGTCACTACCTTGTTCTGTAAACAGATGGCGTAAGTTGTACTACAAACTTAAATGTATGGGTATTATTTTACATTCACTGAATAATGTATAAAAATGCCATTACGTAACATGAATATTTGTAAATATATTGATAATTCTTTTTAACATTAATGTATCACTATTAAAACGATCTTATCACATCATCCGACCCACATGTTCTTGGAATGTATAGATAGGTACATACAATAATAATTGTACAAATACTGTACTTTGTTTTAGTAGCAAATCATGACCACCGTGGTTATTTTTATGTTTGAAGTAACATACTATACAAATACATCTTCTAAATAGATATCTTCGCTACAGTTTAAAGTTTTTACTTAAATAATAAAAAAGTAACAATTAAAAATCTTAATCGTATTTTTAATAATAAAATAAATATTATTAACATTTTCTTATACAGTATATAATAATTCTTCTTATACAAAAACTTCATTACATTATTTTTTTGATTTTGTGAATACCGTAAGAGGCAGATGCTATAAATCAAACTGCAAAATGTACAAACAAAAAATCGAAGACCTTCGCAACTATAAATCACTCAGGCGAACAGTCGATTCAATCACAGCTGTCACGGACAAGGGGCGTGAACGAAAAAGCGCGCCAAACTTCAAACACCAATGGCATCGCGTCGCACAGGCCGTATAAAGTCCGTGAATGGCCCATTTGAACTTAGAACCCTTCATACTTCATAATCATTAATTACCTTTTGTGCCATGAATTACATTTATTTTGACATTATAAAGTTTTTATTTGATTTTTTTAATGAATTATATGGTGAAGGTTATGTTATTATATTATATATGAATGTATTTCATTGATAAACGTTTTGGGTGATGTAGTTATACCCGGAAATCGATCCCGACGGTGGATATGTAGTTTCCTGCGAGGAATGTACCATCGCGAAAGCGGACTAGCATACATGTTTTCCCAACTCCACTGTCGCCGAGAAGCATCACCTGTAAAATAAAAAGTAACAATATTAAACTTATTACTAGTAACTATTAAAAGTTATCCTTGTAATTAAATATTGAAAAATATGTAGTCATCTCCATTTGATTGAAAAACAAATCTGAATTTAGTAAATATAAATAAAAAACGGAATATAAAAAAAAATCGCGGACTTTAAAACTTTTACAATATCGGAGCAAACTTATTAACGGACGTTATATTTACATTACACGAGTTGAACTCACAAGGGAAAACTAATAATGTAACATTAAAAATTCAAAAGTCTGTTACCTATAGTATTTTAAGGAAGTGTTATCGGTAAGTTATTTGTGGAACAATGTATAAGCAGCAATTCTCGAAAATTTTTTGCTTGAAATTATCCACTGGCTTGTATTGGAACATTTTAGCTCTATCTCATTGCTAGGATTCGAACCTAAATTTTTGTCGCGGTATCCGACTATTCATCGCTCACCTACTCGCTCAACCGAGAATCTTTTCTATTGTTTACAAACGAGCAGAATAATCATAAGATGAGAAAGATATCTTGTAAAAAATAACCAAAATTGACATAAAATACCTACAGTGATAATAACGAATCTTAAGTAAAAACAAGCACGTATTAAAGACTAAATAGTAGAATAGTTGAATCTTTTTAAGTCGAAAATCTCCAAAACTCGAAGAGATGTTTTGTCCCTTCTCTTCACGTCCCAAAACCTTTAAAACTTACTAGAAATTTCAACCCTTTATAAGTGAAAATAATCAGTGAGCCCCTACAAACCAGTTCGGTACATATATTCCCTGCATAAATCGGAAAAATAAATTGAACCACTGTATCATGAACATGCCAACGTTTGATTTTACAACCTAGTAACTCGATCATTTGATATTAATTATTTCTACAGCTTGAAGAAAAATACGTTACCGACTTTAAGAATTTGCCAACAATAACAACCCAAAGATAGTTAGAATGAATCTAAACTTGCAAATCGTATATTTCATTACAATATCCACCTAACTCGAAAAATCCGTTTTTGGCGTTTCGTTTCGAAATACTATCTATTATACGATCTAGTATATAGCAATTAAAAAAGAGTAAAGCTTACTTTTCCAAATACATCATATTTGTCCTCTTGTTTAATATTTTGTTCCCAGTGTTCCGTAGGTGAGGGTGGTTCACTATGCGGCATAACACCTTCCTGTTCACTCTTGTCATCATCTTCCCTCGCGTCCGGAAGGTTTCTTGCCCAAGTCGGTCTAACCCTACCGACAACCACCCTCTTCTCCATATGCCTGTTCTCTAAAGAGCTTTGATTCCACATCCTTCTTCTTTTACTTCTTCTTTATGTTCGCGATCTTTATTTAAAAACTTGTCACACTGCTTATGCGAGTTTGTAAACGGCACTCATCATTTTATGAAATTTTTTTACTTAAGTTATTCTACTAATTTATGATCACTCCATTTCACTGTTTTTATATTAGACTAGTAACCGGCTGCAACTTCATCCGCAATAGGTTACGATATAAAAGTTAATAACATTAGAATATAGAGTAACGCCATGTAGTGAAATAACTTTTCCATGAAAAAAAAAGATACTTGGTGTGCCAATTTTCATGATTTGTCAAACGGTGTTGGAGTTGATATATAGATAGAGATAGTTTATATAGAGATACCAACACCCATGTTTTCTATGTAGATAGAATATGGATTATTCAAAAGGTAATTTACGTGAACAATTATGAAAATAAGGAATTATGTTTTATAACGAAATATTTTACGTTATAGGTATTATTACGTTTAATTTATTAATCGAACTCTGTTATATAGTAATTATTTATGTGAAAAGATTATATAGTCATTTTTAATCGAACGGTAAGTGTGTAAAAAATCCTTGCACAGTAAAATAGTTTGAAAAGTCCTCTATATACCAGAAAAATCTCATGAGAATCAAGTATACCCATTTCCGATATTAATCCTGAGAAAAACAGACATTTTAATTTTACCACATGTATTTGAATGGGTTCCTCGGAAACGGCTTTAGTAATAATAATAAAATTTTATTTCAGATACCTAGCCTAGTTACCTTAACTTAGTTTTAGTATTATTTGAGAGTTAACTTTATTATAAATTATCTATTTAATTAACTACAAAGGTATAATATCCTCCGACGTACATCTAGTCCAGCCCATTGACTGACATAGAGGCCATCCAACCTACAAAAAAGTACGCTCAGAAAACTATTAAGACTACCTCTAAAGTCGCGTCAACATCGCGGCAGATTGCTGACGTATGACTTGAAAGCCGTCAACTTTGGCTTCAACATACCCGAAGTACTACAGAAGCGATACAATCCCTACAACATCTTAAGCGTAAATCTAATTTAACAATTTGGACGAAATTTTATTTTTAGGGAATGATCTTCCAAGTATACTTACATAAGTGTTTTTTTTACAATATACCTAATATATCTCGTTCGTACAGATTTTGAACATTATTAAGATAAGCGACTTTACTCTCCTGAATAACAAATTCCATTCTAAATAGAGCCTGTATTCGACTAGTAACATGATTACATTATTTGAAAGGTATATATATATGTACTTAAGTAATAGGCTTAATGTATCATGTTTTGATTAAAGGGGTTATTAATGTTAATTAACATGTAGAAACTCTACGATAATTACAGTTAAGTTTCATAGGAAATTGACTTTGAACTTGCTTTGTTGGAACGATTTAGGTATCTGTGTGTACCTGTAATGTTTAACAAATGATGTAGGGTAATTCCATATAGTGTATACAAGCAGCTTTGAATCTGTCTATCTTGACATTTACACTAAATTTCAATATGACTACATATTATACAACAAACTTCTCTGCCACGTCTGTCCGTCTGTTCGCAATAAACCCAAAAACTACTGAACGGATTTTGATACGGCTGTCACCAATAGATAAAGTGATTCATTTAGGTATGTAATTTGTTAAGGTTTTTTTTTAAATATCAGGGCGGGATAATGTCCGCCGCACCCGCTAGTATTATATAATTAATCCTAACATACTTTTAGCGTATATATCTTTATATATAAATTTCTTTTGTACGTGTGTATGTCACTGAACTCCTCCTAAACGGCTGGACCGATTTTGATGATTTTGTGTGTGCGTGTTTCAGTGGATCCGAGAATGGATTAGATTCACAATTGGACCCGGTAGGTGGTGCTGCGGTTGACTTTAAGATTTTTTTTACCTAGCAAGGTCTTAACAGCTTCACCGGACTATTTAGATTACCTAACACTTTGACTGCCAAGTCGATTATATATAACGGTTTCTCTTGTGACGTCACAGTGGTGGCAATTGTATGTGATTACGGCGTGGCAGTCAAATGGTTAATACATAGTCGAAAGAAATTGTGGTCCGAAAAGTTCACATCGTTTTTGAGATAGTGACGTGTGTAAAACTGGGGCGTGATTTGTTTTTTCGGGACAGACGTCCCAGTGACGGTGACAGTGTCGATATGTCGGGACGAATGTTTACCCAATACGGAAGTGCCCTATGGCTTAACAATAACACTTAAATCCGAAAATGAAAAGCTTCCCACAATTTCTGTGTGAATGTTTAATAATTTTGTATAAATTACATGTCAGTGTATTTGTCGTGTCAATCTTTGTATGAATAGAAAGTAGTACATAGAAGTACAAAATTTACTTTATGAAAAGAAAGTTTCGGTTACTTTATGTAAGACCATAGGTGGCTATGAAAAAGAACTTAAACGTTTTACGAAAGAGCGTAAGGCATAAAAAGTACCAACAACACTTAGGTATGACGACGATCAATAACGACATATTTTAAGAGGCTCTCAGTAAAACTGTTCGGCTGTAACGTATAGTTTCAGACGGGCTCATAAGATAAATATCGCTTTTATATATTAGAATAATCTTAATTACAATAATATTTTTAATGGATTGAAGGAATACAGTGTTTAAAAATATAATCCATACTAATATTATAAATGTGAATGTGAGTTAGTTACACGTTCAGGTCTTAGTTTTGTATAAATATTTTCAAATCAAATGAAATCAAAAATACTTTACTCAGTTTAGGCCATAATAAGGCGCTTATGAACGTCAAAACTACCACCGGTTCGGAAAACAACCCAATCATCGAGAATAACCGGCAGCAAACTCGATCGGGTACATCTTTTTAACATATATACATTTCGAATACATTATACGTTACAATACCGTTTTTAGTGGATGCACAGAGAGGAGTCAATTCCAGACATCACCATCGTTCACATATTGATCCGCTCTATAATAGCCTTTCGACACTAAAACCTGCTTGACATGGCGCTTAAATTTACAGTCCAGCAAATCGGTAATATGTTTTGGGACTTTATGAAACTACTACTGGTTTTGCTAAATCTGAAACATGGGACGAACAGTTTGTTACAGTTTCTAGTATTTAGATCATGCCATTCCTTTACAAAATGCAGGTTTTCAAAGTTTTTACGCACATACATTAAATTATCAAAAATGTAGTGGGAGGGCAGGGTTAGGATACCGAATTCCTGGAACGTCGTTTTTAATGATTCGCAAGATCCCATATCATATATTGCTTGAACTGCCCGTTTTTGGAATAAAAATATGGTGTCTACCTCAGCAGCCGTCCCCCACAGCAGAATACCATAAGACATTAGGCTATGGAAGCAAGCGAAGTAGAATAACCTAGCAGTGGCAATATTTGTAAGCTGGCGAATTTTTCATATTGCGTATGCAGCCGAACTTAATCTGTTAGCCAATTTTTTAATATGAGGGTCCCATTGTAATTTAGAATCTAGTGTGATTCCCAAGAATACAGCATTGTAAACTAACCCTACCAAATTCCCTTCGATCTTGATTCTACTATCAACCTGTCTAACATTTGGTAAAGTAAATCTCATACATTTCCATTTATCTGTATTTAGCAATAGGTTATTTAATGCAAACCAATGAGAAATATCGTTTAAAGTATTATTCAGATGCCCAACCTCTGAATCTAACCGTTTCACTTTAAATATAAGTGAAATATCATCTGCAAAAAGCACCATGTCAGCACAGTTATTAACCATTAGCGGCAGATCATTTATATATATAAAAAACAAAAACGGCCCTAAAATAGAGCCCTGAGGGACACCAATTCGTGTAAACGATCCTGCAGAGGTTTCCCCATGTATTCTAACTTTCTGACAACGATCCTGTAAATAAGAAACTAGAAGGTCGAGAGAAGATTCACAAACACCATAGTGTTTTAATTTAAGAATAAGCGTACTATGGTCAACGAAATCAAAGGCCTTAGACAGATCGCAGAACACACCAATTGCATCCTGTGACTCCTCCCAGGCTCCCGATATATGGTTTATGAGCATTGCACCAGTGTCAGTAATAGATTTCGATTTTGTGAAACCAAACTTTCGACCATCCAGAAACTTTTGCACTCTAAAATATTTGTTTACCAATTGTTTGAGCACAATCTTTTCAAAAATTTTACTAATAGACGGAAGTACAGAAATAAGTCTATAATGTCCAAGATTATTGTCAGAGGTATAGAAAAGGACACAGGATATCTTTTATGCTGAAAAAAAAACCGAAAGGGGTAGGTCAAACCTATATATACACGGGCGAAGCCGCAAGTAAAGGCTAATAGCGTTGTATTTAAAAACGAACATGCTCCTAAATACGTAATTATGTATTTCACAAGAAATTTCAAAATGTCAAATTAAGATTTTGTGCAATTTCGTAGCTGCCGTTGTATCAACAATACAACCCCTTCCCTTTATAGCTAGAGAGGTCCTGATGTGTGTAAACTTAATTGGAAAAATATTACCTCATACGCCAAATTCTTAAAAATAATAAGTTCATAATCTATACATTAATAAGACAGTAAATTTTAAGCGTCTGTACTTTTCAGATTGTAGTATTGTAATCATTGAATCAAATTACACATAAATGCCAACTTTCATGAATTTCGGTTGAGTAGTTCCGGAGTTCATCATGGATAAACATCATGGCACTGGATTTTTATATATTTAGATAAATTAAGTACGCTGTACCATGTATGTTGTACCCGTAACTCGGTAATCTTTTGTGGACATTATTATTTGTTGTGATAAAACTGCAGCATTAGAGCAAAATGGAGGTTATATAAATATTCTCAGCGTTGAAATATCTACAAACCCATTTTCATGATACTCAGTTGACCTGTATGTGCATGAAAATGTACTTAGATGTGCCAACTTTTACGGGCATTGGTCAAACAGTCTTCGAGTTGAACGACCTATACCTATATACGATGATATGATATAGATATATATACTAAATAACCTCTATTTATATATATAGGTAATACACACGTGTTGCGTGCTTTAAGGAATGCGACCAGAGGTACGCTTTTAAAGTATGTCAACGTGTTATGAAGCATAGCGTATTGGAAGTTAACTGCATAGGTAGCTTTAGTTTAGTAGTTAATACCACGCTACACTCTAAGCTTCAAACTTTTAGAAATTCATTATCACCTTTTTTCGTTGACAAAATCTAATGTGTTTACTCACAACAACTTATAAAATATTAGAAAAATGTTTCTGCCAAAACAACAAAAAACTGGATACCGTAAATATTATATTATTTATTTTATTTTATTTTTATCTTTATTTTTATGTTATTTTTATTTATTTTATTTTTATTTTTTAGAACAATCGTAGATGCAAGTAATGATAAAACCTTTAACAAGGTTAATAACAGAATTCTAGGTTTCTGTACTGTGTGAATGAAGAAAGAAGACTTTCTCAGAAGCAGAAAAGCAAAATCTCTGAATGCAGGATCTTCTTAAGTTAGCTGAGTCTTGGTTATCGAAGGTTCGCTCTCAGATCTTATGCGAGTTAATCAAAAATCATGCACTAATTTTTGCCTTTCCTAGATATACTTAAGTTATCTTAGGGTATTATAAATATTGCCTCTTTATGGTAATAATTATTACGATCCGCTTAATTGGATTCCATCATTCAGGAAACAGTAATTAATCACAGTTCCTAGGTTTATACATTTTCTACGCGGTTTGATTTATTAAAACCAATATATCTGCACCAAACAACGCTTTTAGGTTAAACTGGCTGGAGGTCATTTGGAAAGCCGAAATTAGTAAAGTTTGAAGGTGATCCATTTCCTCTCTCGTGGTTTTGGGTACCCGTTTTATAAAGTGGCTTTTATGAAAACTTGTATAGATTACGTTTTTTTTATAAAAGTGGCGAAATGTTCAGAATTTTTTCTGATATTTGCAAATGAAATTTTATATTTTATTTTATTATGTAATGTAGAATACAGTATAGATTTATTTGAATATAATTAATCTTATCTCCGTGATACGTATGTATTCCGTTAGTGCCAGTACAATATTTATTTAAATTTCCATTGTTCTTCATTTATTATTATTGTCTTAATATATGAACTCGCATCGTGTGCAATGGAAAAAAACTTTAACCAATAGCAAAACATTACCAAGCAAAATCTTTGTTAACCCAAGTAACCGGACAATTAACGTCAAAAATACAATAAAATATCGCAAAACAATAAAGTAATCTTTATACGTATTAATAGTTATGTAAATATGCAGTGCTTATATTCCAAGCTCGAATACGATAATCCTGTAGAATTCACGTGCGGTATTGAACTCGAATTCCCAATTTGCATACTTAATTCGTCTCTTGTCACAGCGTATTGCGTGTACTATACAAATACCTAAAAAAACCTACGATTGTTTTTAAATGAAGAGCTGAATTTTCGTTTAAACTTCTTGCTAACCATAAGTTATTAAATAGAAATATAGATAATAATATGATGATGAAGATAATAATATGATATGATAAATATATGATAATAATAGCTCGTACATTATTCCTAATTTGCTATAGAATAATTAGATATCACTGCATAATATAAAACAAAGTCCTCTGCCACGTCTGTCTGTCTACCTGCTCGCGATAAATTCAAAAATTACTGAACGGATTTTCATACGGTTTTCACTAGTAGAAAAGGGATTCATGGGGAAGGTGATATCGTCCGCTGGGCTCGCTAGTATTCTATTATTTTAATAAAGAATACCGGTAGAAAATGCAGCTGCCGGAACACACATATTGAGGCTTGGCGATAGATCTTTGATTTGAGGGTTGTAGCTAGTCAGACGGGTATTGGTAAATGTCCTATTATGCATAACAATTTTAATAAATAAATATTCCTACAACTAGATTTTAGAGAGATTTACAGTTATAGACAGAACTCTTTAATATATGGAGCCACATTGTCATTTAACACCTAGAGCATATTTTAGAAGCTACTCTGCTGATATATGAAAGAACAGTAGATTATTATTTTTATTGAACTCCGTAATTTCGTGACTCCGTAATTTGATATTACAAGGTCGAATTTAAAAAGTCTTAGTGAGATATCATTTCTATTAGTCTACTTAACAATATGTAGGTTGAACCATTATTATACAGTAAAATATGTATATATACGTTTGTAAACGTTGCCAGTGGACTCGAAACCACTGTCCATGCTCAGCAACAATCATATCTCTCGTACCAAATACGAGACAGGGGTCCCAGACCTTTTTCAACATAACGTATCTGATCTGAAGGCATTCACCCTCAACTGTATACGTAATATTATTTTGAGACTGCTATTATGTCATTTATTTTGTATCGTCGTGTATGTATTTTTATATAAAAGAATTTTAAATAAAAATTGAAAATTGTAAGAATATACATTTTTATATTAACACTAACTGACCCGGCCACGCGTTGCTGTGGCTAACTTATTATATCATTACGTATCGATAAGATATCATAATTATTGTTGATAATATGACCAATAAACATAACTTAACGATTAAAATTATTTTCTTAATATAAAAAACTACTTTTTGTGACTTAAATATAATAGTTAGATATATGCTGTCACTTGTAGACGTTATGAAGATCTACAACTTTTCTCTAGAACTCAACCATGGCAACGTCCGTAAGAAACGTTTTCGTTCAACCGTTTTTTCTCCGACTTACTTTGCAAATTCGACTAACACAGAAAAGTCTTTTCATTTTTCGGGTTAATACATAGCCTATATACAGCCTATGACACTTAACACTTAACACTGACACACACAAAAAAAACGTGGCTTTCTATGGCTAAAATAATTTTCAAAATCGGTTTAGTAAATCCAGATATTACCCCCTACAACCTCACAATTTCATAAACTTTACCTCTTTATAATATTGGTATAGACTAGCTGAAAAATGTCCTCTTCGTCGGTCATTAAATAAATTTGTAAAGTCTGTTTCGAATCCAAAAATTCGTCGATACGTTTAGTAGTTTAGACATGATTGAACGCCAATGGAACTGTATTTTCATTATATATATGTAGATGAAGGTAGAAGACATTCTATAGTACTCACTTAACTATACAAAAATCAAGTAACGTAACACTCTGTTTTCATTTTTTTACTGGGCCACTTTATTATTAAACTGAGAAGAATTTATTCCATAAATTTCATAAAACGAAGTATAGGTACTGGTGATGAAATTGAAGGACGTCGTTATTATATCGGAAGTATAGACCAGTATAATAGTACAAATTTTATTTATCCATACAAAATAAGTTTCGATATAAATTACCATATTAATGGGAAAATACGATATTAAGGTAATTATCATAGCAAAGAAATTCATGTGACAATGCGTAGAGTAAACAAAAACGGGATAAAAAAAATCAAATAGAGTATTTAACACTAAGCGAAACTTGTCCAGTTTCAAGTAATAAAATCTTGGACTCTTTAATTTAAAGCAATGTTCAAGTAAATAAGTGTCGTTCTGTGTCTAATTACTGTAGTGCTTGGCAAATTTGTCCTACGTAGGATAAAAGTACCTAAAGTTAATTATAATATGAATCCATCGTTCTTAATATTTATTTAATTATTCTGTCTTAACAGCAGAAATGAAATTACTTATACACAAAATACACACATATAACTTATATAAAATTTTCTTCCTATTACATGTGGGCACAACTGTTTACTAATATTATAGAATTGTTTTAAAATAAATAAATAAATAACGGAAATGACTAAATATAAAACAATTAATTATAGTATAAAAAAGACATAATTTTTGCGTGCATATATAATCCTTATATCATCTTAAAATATTATTAAAAAAGAGAAGAGAAAAGAATGAGTTAGATTGAAAGGAGAAACAGCATTTAAGCAAAAATTCCATATATCATAGCAATAAGTGAATCTAAGAATAACATATTCTCACGTTAATATTAACGTAAGTAGTATAAACGATTTTATGTATTTGATGGACTTTTTGATCGAAAAACTTTTTTCGTTACGAGAATTGAGTCGTCTAATTTGCATGTTCATTGGATTTACGGATCAAATTTAAAAATAAAAAAAGTTTAATCGAAATTTATCTGAAGTAGTCTAACAAATAATAATGACCTACTGGAAAGATGTAGAAGACTTTAATGTCATGCGTAATTGTGTTTTTTTATGTCAATAGGAAGAAAACAAACAGGTGGGTCACCTGATGTTAAGTGATCACTACCGTCTATAGAAAGGGAAGTCGCAAGTGCGTTGCCAGTCTGTGTATGGGGGAGAGGGGAGGGGTAGGGAAAGGTTGAAAGGGAAAGAAAAGGGGAAGGGAGGTGGGCCTCCGGCGCTCGCATTGACCGATCGAAACGCAACAATGCAAGCACTGTTACTGCACGTCGGTGTTCTGTGAGAGGGTGGTACTACCCCGGGCGAGCCCACTACACTACTTACAAACTAGTAATAACTACAGCATAGCTATACCACTTAAGAAATTTTGATAATGATGGTAATTATAATGTAATGAACGTAATTATAAATCATGACTTTGTTAGGAAATGAATAGTGTCTGTGTAGTCTTATCTGTGACTAAGTATAAATAAATGTAAATACTCTATATTGTCTATGACTTCCTGTTTCTTTTAACAATGGCTCGAATGAAGAAGTGTTTTATTTGTCTGTGACAATAATTAAATTCAATGACTGAATAAAGTTTATCTGACTGAAGAGTTAATAATTCAAGAAAAAGTTCAAGTGGAAAAACATAATTCTTTGTAAATATAACATGATTAGTTTTCATTTAATCAAAATAGAAGTACATAAGTCCCTTGACTAATTTTAAGGTCCACATCTCAAAATGGCGGATGATGGTTTTAACAATATACAATTTTTGTTTTAATTACAGTTTTACATTACACTAGTGGGCGCCCAGTGGTCGACATTCGACCATAGTTCATTGAATTTTTAAAGTTTGAACTTTATTAGGGTTCTTTTATCAAAGGGTATAACCTCTATAATCAAAGGCTTTCATCATGCCTACTCAGTTATTTGCCACTTTTTTTCAATTATATAAACATAAAAAAAATCGATGTCTAAATGAAAATTGAAATTAATTATAAATTTGAAACAAAAAACAGGCGGTTACATAAGGTGGTAAGGCTCTTAAATACTAAGTAAACATAACGTTACGAAAATAAAAAAAAATTATCGGGCCCCCTCATGACACAATTTTCAATTATTTTTACACGACATCATGGGCGCGTGGTATTTCTGGGTAATATTGAATTAAATATAGTCTATACATTATGAGGAATAGTGATATACCCAGTATCATCACTTGGAAAAGTAATGGATACACAATAGAATCAAATTATGAATCCAATACAAAGATGTTTATAATACTACCATTAACTTTTGAAAATGAATTCATTTTTGTTCATAATTCATCATCAACTGCACTAAATATAATTGCTACATCATGTTGAACTGCATCATTGTAACGTCAGTCATGTTAAAAATATTTAAAAGGTAATTGGTACGTAAGAAGATTGAAGGATGTTCGAAACGTCTTTTTCATTTACATTATAATATCATTGTTGAATGTAGAATAAAAAAGGGTAATTGGAACGTAAGAGTAAAAAAAATACATACAGTCGAGCATAGCAACCTCCTTCGCAACTTTTTTTGAAGTTTGGCAGTATGGATTAATTCCTTCGCCTGTCCTATTGGACGAATATTATTACTACTTTTTTGAAGTTCAATGTCATTTTTATTTACATGTGTGTATATGTTGTGTAAAATTGGAGCAGTAGTGTGAGTAATGCATATTTTAATTAATTTAATGTACTTATAATGCATTTTATATAAAATAAATACCTTTCTGCACTTCTCCTCCATATAAACTTTAACTATGCCAAATTTCACGGTCATCCGTTCGCGCATTTCTTTCAAAAAGGGATACAAAGATTGGGCTTGGCGTATTAATATATAGATAATTTATTTTTCAAATTGTATAATAAATATGTACGATATATTTTTGATTATTATTATGCCAATATTTATTGTTGACCAGGGTATCAAAAGGTTTACATTCGTTTGTATGGAGCTTAAGCCCTTATGGTTTTGAACAGTCTAGACGTTAATATGCCTCGCTATTCCGTCTTATCCGACGTCAGCAATTTGAGGCTTAACTTTCAAACCTTTACAAAATAAAATTTTATCAATTTGAAGCAAACTTCAACGATATATCGCAGTAATGCATGAGATGCGGTGGCAAAAGCTTCTCCTTGCACCAAAATATTATTATCTTAACGGATAGCAAGAGTGCTCTTCAGCATTTGGCTCAATGTGCCTCTGGTCACAGAGGATTTTCGATAGCCTATGCAATACTTCGAGAAATCTTAAAAATTCATAGCCCTTTTATGCGTTTAATATTGCAATGGGTTCCGTCTCATGTAGGATTAGATGGAAACGAGGAAGCTGATGTTTTAACAAAGTTAGCTTTAGCAGAAGGCTCAGAGATAAGTATACATCCACACTATTCAGAAGTATTATATAGATTTAAGATAAGGTGTCATAACATGTGGAAAGAATATTTTAATTTGACCTCAAGAGAGAAGGGGATTTGGTACCGTACTATACAGTGTCAACCTCCACCTGTACCGTGGTTCGCAAAGGCGAATATAAAAAGAACATTACTTATTACTACTTTTAGATTACGGTCTGGACACATTCCATCAGGGAAATATAAATACCTTATGAAAGTTGTAAATTCACCAATTTGCAACGAGTGCGGTAAGGTTGACGACATCCATCATTTTTTGAAAGAGTGCAAACAATATCAAATTGAGAGGATGCGTTTTATTAAACTGTACAATATTAATATCGGGGATGTGGTTGTGTATAACAGTTTTCTGTCAGAACCGATATTGGACTGTTGCAAAAAGGTGTGTAGTATATTTAGGTTTAGTAGTTAGGCTATTTGTGTTTTATGATTTAAGACTTTTAGTTGTATATAGATATAAGTTATGATGGTACTGACATGTCAAAAATGAAAAAAGTCCTTTAAAAAAAATAAAGAGGAAAAAAAGGTTCTCAACAGGACTGTATGAGCAATGACAAATGATCAATGCACAAGTTATTTAAGTTGAAGCCTTGCGGTAGGAACTACTTTAATATTCACTTGACTAGTCATGACCATCGAGCTGAAAATATGTCACCAAGTTCCAGTAGGTGTGTTCCTGCAACCGCTCATAAGATCTTATACCGCTCTATGTTTAGCAGGGCCATCTTAACCCACACTGTAATTTAATATCAGATGAAACTATAATCAAACATTAAAGTCTAAATATAAAATAAATTATATATTCGAAAAGTGTCACAATTTTAGTAAGAGCTAAAAAGGTCGACGGTAGACATTAACATTTATATAAAATTGTAACAATGTTACTAAGAATAAAAAAATAAATCTCCAAAGAAAATTAAATCGCCGAATGCCAAAGCAAATACTCCGCGGACCAAGCGAAGGAAATAGGATTGTGAAAATTTAAAAGCTCTTGCAGTAAAGGCAAGTAGATGTATAATATACAGCTCCATTCGCCTCGGATGGTTCCGACTGAGGGGATCGCTAATTCTGTTAATACAACTGTTGCTTTCACTCACGTTTCGAAGGAGAGTGCCTTCCAAACGTTTATCGTTCGAGAAGGATAACGTTAACTTATGACTATATAAAATATCGGATATATCGCAAGTTTCGGTGTGTGTGTAAAATAAAAATGTGTATTTATCTCAGGAACTTCTTAAGAACATATTTATTGAAGTGAGACTTATTTCGGGATGGTGTGCGTTGGATTTTATCAAACGCAAATGTGCAAAGAACAAGAGATAGCTATGAATGTATATATATATATATATATATACAATATATACAATCTCATTCTCTCACAGCCTAAAACCTATATATAGTACTCGAAATATATGCAAAGAGTGAGAGAGAAACTTTGAATTCTATAGCATGTTATTTTCTATTGGATTGTAGTGACTATTGCGCACTTGTAAAAAATATTCTGTGTCGTGTATTATCAACATATTACAAAAATATAGCCGAAAACTAATGTTTACCCCCTCCATAATATATCTTCACATTCTCTTAAAAATTTAGCAGAATACTAAGTTTCACTACTACCGCGTGTGAAATGTTTAATGTCTCGAACTACCAGTTACTTTGTGCCTGCCTGTATAAATGTAGATTCTGCCTATCCCTTGGGAACCGTACTTTTTCTGAATAAAAAGTGTTCGCTATGTCTTTTTTTGTACCCCCTACAATGTGTGCATAAAAATGTTATGATAATCGATTGAGCAGATAAGACGTGAAAGCATAACACACAAACAAACTCATATTCCCATTTATTACAGTGAGGATTTATTGAGGCCGGTTATAGGTTATCTAACATCAACCTACGACACTTAGGAGCGGAGTAGTTATCATAAAAAGTGTAAGCCAGAAAAGAACGTTAAGCGTCAAAGAAGCAATTCAGCAAATCAGGCACCGGGGGCTGATGGCGAGATAAGTTAAATGCGAGATAGATATAGTATTATAATATAATTCAGGATCAAATAATATGTAATGAGTTATGGAATTCATTAAAGATCACGAGAAGAACGTAAGCCTAGTCTATGTAATTTATCAAACAATATTAAATTAATATTCAGTTAAAAGGTATACTATGAGCATCATTTACATTTTAATCGCGGAGAAGTATTATGTAATACAAATTATTTGAAGCTTAATAATATTAGCCTCCAAAATTGCGACTGCTTATAATATTTTTAGGTATATCCTGAATATATCAGGGGAAGTTAAAAAATAACAGGAATAACAGTTACATAGTTAGCATACCAGTTAAATAATAGCAAAAAAAATAGCATAAAAGTTTTAGGTATGAAGATGGACTGATATAGGAATAGACGAAGACCGAAAAGGTATGGGTAGATTGTGTTAAAAATGATTCCTGTATAAAAGTTTGTGAGTACTGAGATGATATCTGACAGGGGAGTGTGGAAGAAAGAGGCAAACATGTTATGCCGACCCTAATTAGGTGGGATAAGTGTGAGAAGATGATTATACCATTACTAACCTACGAAAATTTTTGGTTTAATGAAATATACCCAACTTGGTATTGTATATCCATTACTAAAAAAATTTAAAATAATACAACATACCTTTCACGTTCCAAATACTAAATTATTTGTGATTATATTAGTACAGAGTAAAAAACATTAGCACGACAACGCTTGCCCCACTTCTCATCCCTAACGGCGTAGTGCTTATAAAAGTAGTAGTTTCTTGTAATTTCAATAACTTTATATTATAGAAGCTATCATGATATTTCTTTTATAAATAAAGAGCAAGTTTCTAAAAGGTGAAACTAAAAAGATATCAAAATCTATCCAGTAATATACTAGTGATTCGCGGACAACGGGAGATCTCTGTCGCTTTATTTCTATAAATTAATTTAATCATTACATTTTCTGCAGGTGGTAGAGCCACGCTGAAGCTATTACTGGTTTCGGCGTGAATGGGTCGGCTCGCCCGGGGTAATGCCTGCGCGCGTTTCTGTTTTCATATACCACCACGAACTCATATCACGCCTTTTTTAAACCGAGGACAACTCCTAAAAATGGAAAATAGGAGGCAGTTACACCTAGCCACACTATTATTCGGTGTGATAAAAACCGGGAAGCCTCAATATCTTTATGAGAAACTAGTTTGGCCAGAGATCTGAATAGTTACAGAACTAGAGCTTCTAAGTATATATTATGTACTCATCGCCATGTTACCACATCATTTCGGGGCAGTTTTAAGTTCGCTGCTACCAAACGCTGGAACGACCTACCCCTCCAATGCGCAATCTCAACGCATTACTTAGATTTAAAATTCATTATAAAAAGTTTTTATTATTATCGCAATGTTTGTAAACTAAAGGTTTTGCATCCAATTTGAGTTGCATATATATATTTTAGTCACGCCTGCAACCGCTGGTTGTGCAAGTATCTATGGACGGTGGTGATCACTTAACATCAGGTGACACACCTGTTCGTTTGCTTGATATGACATAAAAAAAATGTACATAGTGATACTTGTCCCAGTGACTATTTTTTAGTTTGTTTCCCTTCGGGATCGATTAGTATATACCCAAAAGTCTGGAGGTGAAAGACGAAGTCCGATCATGGATTTCCGAACTACTGATGATCGCCGTTGTTTTTGCATTGTACTGTTTTACCGTCAAGCACATAGCCTTATCAAAATACAAAAAGATATTGTCGTTTAATCTACATTAAGGGGATATAATTTACTTCTATCCTCCAATAACTCTACCCGTGTAATTCCATAAATTAATTTCATTTCAAACCTACTTACTTGTTCAGGCTTTTAGGCAGTAGTGAATTGCTAGTATTATTATTATATTAATCATGAATGTACTAGAGATTTCCAGGATTACAAGATATTACGAAGAAGGCAAATATCAACAAACCCGTAAAGTCAACATTATTGATTTAATAATACTATATTGTTATATTTTACTCGTAACATGATAGCAATATACTGTTACAAGTTAGTCGAGCAAAATACCAATTATATTAATAACGTTTAATATCAAATTCATTGTTTGTTCGTATGAGTAATTGAATGGATTTATCTATTTTTAAATGTTCCTTATAATTTCAAAAGTAATCTGGGGCACAGCAATGCTCCCGCCAAGTCGAGAAAAAAGCGGCACGGCCGTACCATCCTTTTCTCGAAGCAATTCAGGCCATTTTCAACCCCTATAACTTCGTTGTGGATAAAACTAGAAGCCTGAATTTTCAGGAACCAAGCAGGCATTGTATAAACATGGTATACTTGAAATTTCATTCAATTTGAACGAGCAGATTAAGAACTATAACTAGTCAAATTTCTTAATTTTGTCACTCACTGACTGATATGGATCTTACTTTTTACGGTAGAAGAACTGAGTTGCGAGACCTGGTTTTTTTTTACAAGTTTTGTTTTTGATGGCATATGATATATCTATGATATATATGTACAATTTAAAAAGTTAATTTAAAAGGTCTTTTTGATGTGAAACATCTATAGGCGCGGGTAAACTTGATTCTGGCTTGGCGCGACGTGGCGACGCTAAACACGAACTTTGCACTATTAACGAAATTCTCAAAAACATTTGTAACCCTATATAAACATAAGTACAAATTGTTTTGTCGGCCACTCGTTCTACTAGTGTTACGCGGCACGCGCCGACAACCTAGCGCCCTTTGATAGATGCCGCCAAAGACACCACGCCTGCGCCTAGTTGAATTTTTGTATTTTATATTTAATAAAAACGAATATTTAGGTAATCAAATAAATAAACAGTCATTATTTTATGGAACCAATTTGTAATGCTTTCTCTTTTTATTATACCGTAACTGATTCCTGTCGTAATTTGTTCTTTTAGGCATATAACTTATACAAAACAAATTCGATGTTTCACATCTGCCAGGCGTCCCGTGACGGCTCAATTTTTTTTAAACAGATTATCCGTTGTTGGTATGATGTGCCTTTACAGCTTCACCGGGTTTTAAGCAAACTTATTAACTTTAAATTAATAAATAATTAATTGAGTTAATAAGCTTAATCCATTTAGTCGAATGGTAACTGAACCTCGGCTTGGGCTGTTGCATAAAATATCTCGTATCGAGCTAAACTATCCATGCGAGCTAAGCTATCATGTATACGTCGGTGAGATACGTATGCGTATCTTCATATGTATCTAATGAATGCGGGCATGTATTTCAAATCTGGTAATTTCAATTAAGACTAATAAAAAAAGATCCCTTACAGAATCTATATTTCTACTGTGTGAGCGCATGTGTGTGGGGTACAGTGTGGAGTGTGTTTTTAACTAGGGAATGCAATATCACTGTATCGTGCTAGCAGCGTGTTCGACACCTCTAACTCTGGGGATCGAACTTAGGCCTGAGACACTGTTGAGGGAGGCCGCGGCGGTTGTGCGGGAGTGAAGTAAACCGTCCATCCGCGGCGGCGTGATCGGTAGTAAATTTAATAGATACCACCTTGTCTCACTATATTTATCACTACCTTATGCCCGTAACTTACTTCTGATGGAAATAGCTTTGTTTTATCACGGAAACAACGATTTTTATCTATATTTTCACCTTTTATCTATTTTATTCCTATGAGAAATCGTACATAAGCATAGATAATACTCTGCCAATAAAAGTCTCATCAAAATTTGTTTAACCACTTCCAAGATTAGCCCAGCCGAAGAACAAACAGCCATTTTTATTTATGTGTATTTCCTTAACAACTATATTAAAACAATCATACATAACATAACGCAAACTTTAAGGAAGAAACAATTTAAAATAAATGTAGCTCGTTTTATATATATCTACATTAGCTGTCAAGTACACATGATGTAGGTAAAGCTAGACAATTTATTATACTTGATTGTGGTTTCTCCCTCAGCG
>AP028433.1:16588812-16680867 GCA_036509395.1 Antheraea yamamai
AAGTGGTTGGTGATATATTTCCAATTGAGGGATTGTAAATAACTAGGTATACTTTAAACATATCTGCCACCATGCTATAGTTTTATTACAATGTGTTCTTTCGCTCAAAGCTCAGGTTCAATACAGGGATTAGAATCTATATCTACCGATGCAGATTCTGGAAAAGCTACTTCAACTGTCATTGTTTCTTCATTGTTAGTTTTGGTTTTAACTGTTCTGCACATTATACTATAGAGATTAAGTACAAATGCTTAAGACAAATGTATTGTATTTTTTTAATTGTTAATTAAAACATAAGTAAGATCTCTATTGAAAAGTACTTCGAGTAACATTTAATTAATAACTAAATTCAATTGCTGAATCCGATATTGCATTTTGATCAGAAATCGTAACTCTTCATTCTCTCTTCTTTTCTTCATCGTATATCTTCATTTTTTTTCAACAATAAAAATTTATCCGTTTTAATTTATTCAATCACTAGCGGGCCCGTCAGACGTTGTCTCGCCCTGGTTATAAAAAAATCCTAGACAAATTATATACTAAAACCTTCCTCAAGAATCACTTTATCCATTGTTGAAAACCACATAAAAATCCGTTCAGTAGTTTTTGAGTTTATCGCGAACAGACAGACAGACAGACGCGGTAGGGGACTTTGTTTTATACTATGTAATGATTATAAAGGATATTAGCATTTCATCAGATCAGCCTTATAAGGCTACCTTATAACCTGTAAACTTGTACAGATGATAAAAAGTTGAACATAAGAAGTATAGCACAATAAGGAAGATATTTAATGAGACAATTGTTGTTTTAGTTCACTGCATGTCTCAATAATATAAAGTGATTTGTTTATTGTTCATGTATGTGCTGTAATAATATAGCACAATTTTTTTTTTTCATTTATACACATTTTTACAGTTATAGCAACAGCATTGACAGAGCAGGAGATAAAACGAGACTGGCAGTGGTTGTTTGATAATGTCTGTCCAACTTTACATTCTTTTGACACTGAAGAAGAAGTTACCGAATTTGTTTGTTGCAAAATAAACTCCATTATTGCTTCTGAAGATGAGACTTTGGCAGAAGGTAACATTTTATTTATTTATTTTAGAATTACCTCACTAATATTGGAGATTATCATGTTGAAAAGAAATTTAGTAAATGAATTTTTTGTAATAGGAATTTATATAATAGAAAATTTGTTACAAATTATCAATTTTATCAAAAGGAAACTTTGAATTTTTTTTTAGATGACGATACAATATATAAAAATGTGGATTATGATTTCCATCAAAGGTTTAACATGCCAAAGGATGAAAAATTAGTCTGTTATTACTCCTGCAGGTGAGTTCTGTTGTAGCTTAAGCGGAAAGATGCTTCTTGGGTTTATTTTGAGTTAAAATCAATTAAAGAAATTAAGAAAATATTTTGAATATGAAATTCTTAACAATGTGAAGTTAACATTACTACCTGTTTATCAATATTCTTAGCATATTGCCATTACTGTTAATTCATAGTAATTTTTGTGGCCATGATATTGTACATTTGTTAACACTCTTCTTGTAATGTAGTGTGTAGTGGATAATTGTAAATAGTTGATTGTGTATTTATTATGCATAACTATTAATTCTGTGATCTTAAATCCTATGTCCAATGTTTTGAACAACCTTCTGTAACAATTTTTTTAATGTTCATATGTTCACTAATTTTTCAGTAACAATACCTATTAAGAGTGGTTGGTGAAGAAAGAGTTTGTGTGGGCATCTTTAGGAATAATTATATTACCACCATATAAGGAAAAATACAGTCAGCCTCTTTTTATTTCAAATTGCCAGCCATTTTAACATACACCTATATAATATTAGATTTTTGTAGGCACCTCAGCGTAGCAATAGAATTTTTGTGCCCTGGTCATATTTTCTTTTAATTTGAGTAATAATTTTGTCATTTTCTAGACATAATTCTGTCTCCTTTTGTACATGAAGCAACCTATTTAATAAAAACTCTTACAGTTACTGGAAAGGAAAAATGCCACGACAAGGATGGATGTACCTGTCAGTGCATTACATGTGTTTCTATTCCTATATATTCGGACGCAAAACATCTATTAAGATACGATGGGCGGACGTCACGGAACTTGCCAAAACCAACAGCCTCCTATTCCCAGATTCAATTAAAGTAGTGACAAGGGACGATGAACATTATTTCACCTTGTTCTTGAAGAAAAACGAGACATTTGCATTAATGCAGCAACTGGCTAACATTGCAATGAAACAGTGAGTACATTTATTTATGGACTAGCGAGCCCGGCGGCCGTTGTTCCGTCTTGATAATAAAAATAACGTAAAAGTTTAAAATTCTATAAATGTTGTTGGAACATACTGACTGAGGTTTGGACCTACAGACATCAGACACTAAGCAAAAGACGAGAAATATATAAAAATACAACGAATTATATTCCATTGTTTTGATTCAAAATATTACCAACTGAGCAGGCCCGCGCGGACGTTATCCCACCCTGATAATAATAAAAAAACCATAACAAATGATATACCTAAATCTTCCTCATGAATCTCATTATCTACTGGTGAAAACCGCATGTAAATCCGTTCAGTAGTTTCTGAGTTTATCGCTGACAGGCAGACAGACAAACATAGCAGAGGACTTTGTATAAGATTCTCTTAAATATGGAAGTATGTAGCTGATGTGTGTTTGAGTTTCTTTAAACTTGAATTTCGTTCACGTTTTTTAAACGATTTTTCTATAATACGCATGAAATAGTTAATATTAAAATACCTTTTAATTCATTTTATTATTTATGTGAATGAATTGACTCCAAATTATGGACTTATTTTTACTGTACGTAAGTGAGACAAATTCATAAAGTTTATTACGTTATTATATTGATGATGGAAAGGTTAATTGCTTAATGTGCAAAAATGGTCAATTAACCTTATTAGTCACTTGACCTTCACACTGTCAATGTTACAAGAAGAAGAAATCCATGTAATATAGTGACTGACTTTATTATATCCTTTGTTGGATTGGATACCTGTTTGAATATATCCATTTATCTACCATTGACAACTTATATTTATATACTCGAAGCAAAGGAATATAATTCAGTGAATTCTATATGATATAGAAACATCATTTTTAATTTTAAAATAATATTTATGAGCATATTGAAAAAAATCGATTTACTTCACTCATACTTCAGTCGATTATGTGCTAAGCAAGTAAATCTGTTTTCAAGAGATTTTTTGTATATTTGTATAATGGTTTCACGTAACAAAGGTGTCTTTCATATGTGTAAGATATTTAGCATCAATTATGTAACTACTGTGATTTACATAACAATTTATTTTTGTATGGTAATACGTTTTAACGGTGTACGTAGATAAATTTATATAGTAGTTCTGTGAAGATATTTGAACTGATTTGAAAATGATTGGACTATAAACAAAAAATGAGTGTGTGTAACCGTCACACGCGAGTGAAGTAAAACTTCGTTGGCGTTATAAGATATGGCGATTAAGTTAAAGATAAATACATCATATGAGAATTTAAAGAAACGTTTATTGATTATGTATATTTTTTTACTTTATAACAAAACAAATATTTCCTGTGTTATATAAGTTCCGAATTAGCTGATAAATGGCACTACAGATAATGAAGCTTTGATTTAATCTGTTACTTACATTGTTACATTAAAACCAAATGGCAGCACGGTCGTGCGCCTATATATACATAATTAATTCTATTGTATGATTTGCATTATTATTCAATATAATATTTTTTCAAAATTTTTTGATTGTATTGTTTATAAACAACATAAAAAATATTTAAAAACCGGTACAGAAACGTGACGCCATATTGCCGTAATGGGCTTCCGTTGCATTGTCGTCCAGTTACCTCCTAGTCGCGTCTAAAGAAGTTTTACTTCAATAATAGAACTAAAATTATAGTTCAAAAGTCGAGTTCTTTTGCTTTACCTTCTAGATTCTAAATGGATATTGAAGTATAGTTAATTAATTCACATTGGACAAAAAAACATCTTCGTATACAAATGCATATTTCCTGTGAATCCTAAATTAACGATCTACTGATCATATCTGATCGGTACTGTAATGAATGTGAAAAATTTGTATCTCTCGATAAATAGGTATTTTACTCTCTTATTTTGTTGACTATACTCATAGTTAACGAATATCTAATACTCTTTTCGATTTGAGAAAAAGTTCTTACTTGTCATATGTAAATATCATAACAGCAAAAACATCGAGAGCACAAAATACAGAAAACATTTAATACTCACTTTTTACATGTAATTTTTACAGGAATTGTAAATCTAGTATGTTCATATATCATGTCATGAATATATTTAACTAAGTCTACCGAAACCAAGGATAGTTCTTAATATTACTTCCATTAGAATCTATATAATCAACCATGCTTACGCATAAAAAGTTTAAAATCGTATAATATTTAGATAGGCACTATTTAATATTCCTTTTTTGAATACAAATTACTTTATCGATTTTTTAGATTGATCGACGATAAATCCGGTAGTTTTAATATCGATAAGGATTTACTTACTAAACTGAGCAAAAATGTGCCCAAGAAACCGTCCTTCCTGAAACGAGATTTAGACGCGAGAAAACAGTCAAATCTTTACACGCTAAGATTCCGATTGCCGCAATCCGAGAAGCTGGACGGTACTGAGGAATGCACCCTCTGGACTCCGTACAACAAAAAACATAACTGGGGACGTCTCTACTTATCCCAAAACTTCATTTGTTTCGATAGTCGCGTAAGTACTAGAATATAGGTTATCTACTAATTAATACCTGCGAATCTGTTTGAATTATCTATAATCTTAACAATATATTTTATGTAAAAAGAAAAAAATATTGGAAGCAAAGATGTAATTTGTCTAAAATTTTTATTGTAAACAATGTCTAGTTTACCTCTCCTGCGCATGCGCACCACACCGCGTGCACCACTTTAAACTTTGCTGAACGTGTAGTGCCTTTAAGATTAGTAGTTTCGTAAAACTTGTATAACTTTATAGCAAATGAAGATATCTTAAAACTAGATGAAATTTGATCAAAATTTATACAGTCATATTTGCATGACGCACGCACAACTGCACACCTCTATAATTTTATTTATATAGATATGGATATTACAGTTTATTGTTGTAGTTTTTACCAAATGCTGATTTGAAGATGACCCATAGATAAAGAGCTTAGGTACTATGTACAGGAAAATTCTATCGTACACATATTACCTTTACAAAAGATAATAAATTAACAATACTAGGTACATACATGCGGTTAAAAATTTGAAAGATGTAATGGTTTTTTTTTAATTGTGTAACGTTGCCATTTCCCATTGTCATTTGTTGACATATACGTTGATTCGTGTTGGTACTTAATCGTTATCGTTGTTACGTATCGTGAGTCACAACAAGCTGGCTCTGTTTACTGTTTACTAAGCCTTTGTTATGCGGACATCATCGACCTATTATAACACTTACGATCCATTCACAATTGAATATTGTTTGTATTTTATTAGCGTCTTTTTAGAACAATGACGACGGTTCGACTGTTTTTAATTTATGACGTGCCGTTTGTGATGGTTTTGTTAGCACAAAATTTAGTCGTTAGTGTAATTAGTAGTTAGTGTAATCCCGAAGTGTATCGAATTCATAGTTGTTGATAAAAAACATTCATGTTTTACATTTATAATTGAAAAGGAATCTAATATGGTGATACCTTCAAATTCAACTCTTTTATAATGGCCTCTCGTAAACAGGAATTCTACCAGTGTCAAGTCAATCATGGGAAAGACATTTTAATCAAATATCGTACTGTAACTGCTCTAATCATGTTTCTATTATACATTTGGGTCATTACTGAATTACAACTTTTGTGAAGATATTTGTTTGCAATTGTATTCTCACTTGTGCTTTTAATAATTAAATGGCAGAATCAATATATTTAGATATTAAAATAAAATTTGGTTAAAATGGCAAAAATCCGCTTTTCGATTGAAAAACTATTACACTGCAATATATATGATATATTCACAATTACATCAATTCTAAGCTTGAAGTCTAGGTGCTATGAAGTGCTAGCGTAAATCGGGTAATCCCCGAACTGAAATTTAAAGGACTATCAAATTCATATATTTGAATTCAAAACCTATTACATTAAACCACTTAGTGAATAGAACTCTGATTTTAAATCATTTTAAGTTTATTTCGAAAAAGTTGCGCAGTATGTGTAGAGTCTCTGCCAGGGAAATTCCCTTGGCACTTTGGCAAACACGATAAGGACTTCAATGTAAAGTTTTTGTCACGGTTCAAGAGAATATCAGTCAATTAATCGCATTAATTAGCAATAGTGGCGTCATCAAAAGACTATGATTCTGTTTACGTGTATTCGAAATTAATTGAAGAACGTAATGAACTTCTGATTTTCCTAGGTTTCTAATTTAGTCCGCCTAACGATTCCCCTACGAAACGTGCATCAAGTGGAACGTGCTGATTCAGGCGGTACAGGCAGTTCTGGAGACACCGGCAGCATACTTATAACAACAGCACACCACACCAGCTTTCTCTTCGGCAATATAACAGACAGGGACTTCCTCGTTCATAAGATTTCCGAACTACTAGCAAAATTGCCGAAGTAAGCATAATGTTGTCACCTTAGCATGTTTTACGTCATATCATATTATTGCATTTTTTGGGACGTATATTATTTCAATTTTTATCAATATTTCCATTATCAGATGCGAATATTCAACTGATAAGTTCATATTGCATGCCTTAAAATGACAGCCCATCCTACATCCATATTACTGTTTGAATTAAAATATACTATTCCATTAATTACTCTGCTTCATATATTGGAACTATTGGTATTGTGTCTAAAGGAATGCTATAATAATAAAAACTCTTGTTTTAATCGGACATTTAATCGTTTTCAGCTTGTACGAATCATTTGTTTCCAAACGCAAGGGTATTTTCTAATACAGCATAAAGCATGGTCGAGCTGAAGCAACTACTAACGGTCATCATCTACGGGAATAATATGTTGAGATATTACTTTCGATAATACTAATTCGTTTGCGTGAATGTGCAGTGATATGTTTAGGGAGAAGGCGACACGGGCACTCGTGGGAGGATATCAAGACGAGAAGGAATGGACTCCGCAACCACCACTCATGACCTTGTTCAGAACCCATCAGACGTCACCGATAAAACAGATCCAACAGAAAAAGGTATCATTTGAGTTTTTTTAAGCTATTGCATAGCTTCTATCGCGGGCCTTGAGCGTGGGGACCGAATCCAGAAATTCCGTAACGAAAAAAACCTAACACACCCCACTCCGACCGGCACAGTGGTGATATTTTTTAGTTTTTGGCAGGATCTATGGAAAATACCAGAACTTTTAATGACTTTTTGAATTTTCCCCCTTTCCCCTTTATTTCAGCAACCCGCCTTTAGGTGGCATTGGTTGTATTGGAAAACTACCGTAATCAGCTGTTTGTGGAGTAAATAGTTTATAGGTTTTATTCATAACAGTGATCACGGGCTCGTATAATTTGTGGACAAAGTGTTTTAAATATGAATAAACAAAGTGCATTTATAAGAAGAAAGCACGAAAAAATAGTGAAAGAAAATGAGTTAGTACTCATATACTTCATTTTATTATTATTATCACAAATGCAGATTATTTTTTAAAAAAAGGAAAAAATAATTTTAAATTTTTTTTAAAACAGCATTAATAATAAAAAAAAATTTTTTATCCCCCCCTATTTTGTCTTGGATATCTGTATAAATTTATATTTTATCTGGCCACTTTTCCCCCTTCTAATAAAAAAAATCTCGACAAATGATATAACTAAAACTTCCTCTCACATCACTTTATCCACTGGTGAAAACCGCATGAAAATCCTTTCAGTAGTTTTTGAGTTTATCGCGAACAGACAGACAGACGTGGCGAAGGACTTTGTTTTATAATATGTATATATATATATATATATAGCTTAATATTGGTGGTGTTTTACGTAATATAGTTTGTTTATTGTGCACAAGTGAAGTGGTTGGGAAATTTAGCATGGATTCTGACTTGCCACAAAAAATCCCTGGGAAGTTCTGACAAGACGGCCACCATTTTCTTAGAACATTGAAATAATCGCAAGACACTTATAATATTGTATTAGAAAATTACTTACTTGTTAATAGCAGTAATAATTTACTAGAAAATTGGTTGCCAATAATGTAACAAAAAAAAACAACAAAAATTGTATCATTTATTTTTGCTTTTTATTAGTGTGATGGATTTAATCCATTGCATTAGACTGTATGAATAATTTGAATAGTATGTGTTTCCATACAAAAAAAAAACGAAGTCATCAAAACGAAGTTCCACTCTCTAGACATAAAAAAAAATTAGAGAAAACAATCGAATCTCTGTTTTTTTTTCTGTATACTGATTATGCCTAAAAGAAAGGTGGGAAATTACTCTGGGATTTTAGTTCGCCATGTAGTGTTTTTTTTATTCGTACGCTTGCTTTATTTGACCTTGTATTATGTAATATTAGTGGAATTTTGCGTAATATACTTTCTTTATTACGCACAAGTCAGAAATAATAAAATGGATTATGAATTCTGAAAAGTTAAAAAAAGAACTTTCTGGACACTTTTAAAAGGGTTACCGCTATCTTGTCAAAATACTGTCGTTATATAACTGTAAAATACGAAATAGTAACACATGATAATGACAGTAATAATCTTTAGACACGAGGTGTGGTTGCGAAAATGGAGATGAAGAGAAAGCGGCCCCTATATTAATAATAGCTGTGCCCGTGACTCCGTCCGCGTGGAGCCTAATGTACAAAAACAATGACTAATAAAATCATCTGAATGTATCTAAAGTCCATTTACTTATCTTCTTTTCTATAGTACTTAAGTCACGTTGTCATTAAAATTACAATAACTTTTGATAGACTCAACCGAATTTAATGAAACCAAGACTAAGTGTTGCTCGAGGATATACTTTATAATTTTCTTGGTAAGGTTTGATCGTGAGCGCAGTGCTTTAGCGTGTGCGTGTTCATACAAACAGACAGACAGACATTTCTAAAAATGATTGAAATGTATTTTATTACTTACTAGCGAGTCCGGCCGACGTTGTTCCGTCCAGATAATAAAAAAACCTTAACAAATTATACCTAAAGTTTCCTCATGAATCATTGTTTCTCGTGGTAAAACCGCATGAAAATCCGTTTAGTCGTTTTTTAGTTTATCGCGAACATACAGACAGACGTGGCGGAGGACTTTGTTTTATACTATGTAATAATTTTTATTTTTTTTCTCGAACTGACTACGCTATTGACCTAGCAATGTGTTAACAGCTTCACCGGACTACTAAGGCGAGCGCTTAAGGCACTCAGCCGATCTATGTAATAATGATTCCAACACACCTGCAACATTTTTTTTTCACAAAAATCTAAAAAGTTAGATTTGCATTCTTATTATGTGTATAGATTTAACTTCTTCATTTACAGGAGAAGAAATGGGAAGACCATATGGCAGAAGTCGGGCGCGGTGTCAGTATGTATCAGACGACAGACGGGAGTGAACTAGTCGTGAACGGTATCCCGGAATCGTTGCGAGGGGAACTATGGAGCGTTTTCTCAGGTTCGATTCTGCAGAAGGTGCAGAATAAAGGCGCTTACGAACGGCTCGTTAATGAAGCCTTGTCGTCTAAGAATCAAGCCAACGACGAGATAGAGAGGGACTTGCACAGATCTTTGCCGGAACACAGGGCGTTCCAAAATGATATCGGTAAGTGATATTTTAGTGGCATCGGTTTGTGTTTATTAATTGGTCATATGTTTGTTTCAGGAAATATTCCAATTTTAACCCCACTTGGGCATTAATTTTTCAAAAATCCTCTTATCACAAATAACATGAAATCCCCATATGAAATTTTATGCTAGAACTCGATTTAAGCGAAATACTATCAGTTTTCTTCTTCAGTTTGACAATAAATTCTTGTTATTTATTATTGTTCTAATTGTCAAATGGGTAATTCTTTCGATATAGTATCTGCTGGTGACTTTAAAATTTTCAAAAAGAGTGATTTGTTAAAGCATTGTTAGAACTTTCCAGATAGTTTTTGTGATATCTACGAATTCATGTTATATGTTATTTTTGTTATCGTGTTATTGTTGGTAATGTATTTCATTTCTGCATAATGAACTATATTACACAAAATAACACCAATATAAATAAAACAAACAAATTGGCTAAACTACGTAAGTTTATGAGTAAAATCTAAAACTACTAGATGACAAAGATCCCACTTAAAACTGTTGTATGCCAATCAGACTTAAGAATTTTAATTAGTTAATAAATTGTATAAAAAGTTCTACAGATTCAGTTTCACGGTAAAATATAATTATCGTTATGTTATTTACATTCTTTAACACAAATTCAAGAGCAATAAAGAATTTGACATGTAATGAAAATAGGTCATATTTTTGTTATTTACAATTACTGTGACACTATTTTCTATGTACAAACTATTTAAAAATAATCGAAAATTTTCAGGAATATCTGCATTACGTCGTGTCTTATGCGCGTACGCATTAAAGAATCCCACTATCGGTTACTGTCAAGCGATGAACATAGTAGCCTCTGTGCTGCTTATTTATTGCCCCGAAGAACAAGCTTTCTGGTTGTTGGCTACGATTTGCGAAACATTGCTGCCTGATTATTATAATACCAGAGTTGTTGGAGCCTTGGTAATATACTTTTTCATATAATCCGAGCAAATAAATAATTAAATTTGTTTTGGACATAGCTGAAAGGAGATTTCATAATATCGTTTAAATTAAGTGACTTCTTGAGGGACTTAAAAGTGAATAATATAAAATAGCAGTACTAATAAAATGTTTATATTCGATAATGATATCACAGCTAAATAAATATACCCTTAGAAAAAGTTTTAATAATTTATAATTGATATATTTCGTAATATGTATTTCGTAAGTTAAGAATTTTAAACCATTTAAAACTATTTGAACTTATACGGTGTTATTACAAAAAAATTAAATACGTATTGAACCCTGGCTTTAAAAAAGTCTCATATTAAATGCACCGCGGTCGCCATCTTGTTCTTTTGTCTCGCTTTGGTTACGTTAGTTTAGACTTGTGAAAAAGGATAACACGAACTTGCCTCGGGCGAGCGCGGTGCATTTATTAGGAAACTTTTTTAAACCAAGTATTTAATACGTATTTAACTTTTTTGTAATAACACGGATAGCGTTTTTAATTTTATTAGTCACTAGCAGGCCTGGCAGACGTTGTCCCGCCCTGATTATAAAAAAATCCTGAACAAATTATATACCAAAACGTTCCTCGTGAATCACTTTATCCACTGGTGAAAACCGCTTGAAAATCCGTTCAGTAGTTTTTGAGTTTATCGCGAACAGACAGACAGACACGGTAGGGGACTTTGTTTTATACTATGTAATGATAATGATTGTAAGAATATCAGTATATTTGTTTGCTTCTTACCAAATATTCTCTGTTATTATTCTCTATGGTAAAATGTTTGTTCTTTCTTCTCCACGGTAAAAAGTTAATTTTTCTCTTTTCCCATGAAGTTATGTTTTGTTGGGTTAAACCACTGGTCGCAACACTTTTTTATCTCATGGACCACTTGACAATTCTTCGACTTTGAAAAACTTTTGTGTAGACAATATGCATATGTGTTTTGTTCTATTTAGGGAAAGTCAAAATTAAATCCACGGCCTGCTTAAACAAGACCCATTATTGTTGCATGTTATGGACCTGAAATTTTTTGTCGCTGACATCAATGTCTTGGTTATTGGTTATCACTTTGGGCATCACGGGGATGAACAATATTAATTCTTAAAGGTCGATTTGCTGTATAAGTCGAAGATTTCTCTGTGTTTGGGAAGATTATATAGATAATTATAGTTCTGATTTATCTTTTTAGGTGGACCAAGGAGTGTTGGAGGAATTAACCGAGGTGCATTTACCAGAACTCCACGCGAAGTTGGACGAGCTGGGCATGATGAAGATGATCTCTCTGTCCTGGTTTTTAACTCTGTTCATAAGCGTGATGCCTTACGAGTGTGCTGTCAACGTCATGGATTGCTTCTTTTATGATGGTGCGAAGGTTATATTTCAGGTAATCTTGATTTCCTTTTCTGTCTATGTAATTGTTATAGAATATAAGCTATGTACAAAATTATGTATGTTTAAGAATCATATTCTAACCAAAATTTATATATAACTTCAAATGTCTGCTTCACAATTTCTTTTTTTTCCGTAAATCTTCCGTTTTTTGGACAAACATATAATGGAAAGAAATGGCAATTGAACATCAATCTTTCAATTCTGTCAATATTTTTGATAATTTACCTACTGTTTTCCGTCTTACTCGCTCATTCACGCTTTTATATGCAGATTTTTTAAACCTATGTTTTTCACTTTTCTGTACGATTTTTCAAACATTTTCTTTCAAAGTATCATTCAGAATTGAAAATAAAGAAATCTACAGGTAGAAGTATAGATTTTTACATAGGACTTTTATAAGTATAAGATTTAAATATATGGTAAAATTTGGCAACACTTGAACTTCATTAATATTGGGAATATATTATGACTCTCAAGTTATATTATACTAGGCTCTGCCCGCGAATTCGTCCGCGTGAAATAGTTACTTTGGGCTAACGCTAACACGCAGCGGAAGCTCTCAAGAGGAAAAATACCCCGATTAAGAAACATTCTTCATTGTCGCTCCGCTCCTATTGGTCTTAGCGTGAGGATATATAGCCTATAACCTTCCTCGATAAATGAGCTACAGAACACTCAAATTTTTCAAATCGGACCAGAATTTCTTGAAATTACCCCCCTACAACGTCACAAATTCACAAACTTTACCTTTTATTATTACCTTATATTAATTATAGATTAAACACGTATGATAATATAATACTTTATTTTAGGTAACTCTGGCTATTCTGGATATTAACCGTGAAAAGCTTCTGAAGTGTACGGAGGACGGTCAAGCGATGCAAGTGCTGAATGAATATCTTCAAGGTATATACAACGAAGAAGCCATGGCTTTGTCTACTGAACCTCGGACTGCTGAAAAGGTCAGATATTATTTTCGTTTCTCCTCTCTTAAAAATATTTCCATAACTAGCTCATGACCGCAACATCATCTACGTTGTTTATTGTCTTGTACTTTATTTACAGAGAAAAATACATAAAAAAATATTTGGAAGCAATGTTATCCGATTCCCTCCCCCCCTGCGCATGCGCACCACACCGTTTGCCCCCTTTTTTGTATGCCAAGAAAACATCGCTGAACGTGTGCTTATAAATAACGTTCTGAAAACTCTAATAACCTTATGTTAATTGAAGATTTCGTGATAATTTAGATAATAATCGAGTATATAAGAAGTAATACTAAAAAAAATTATTGATATCAATAATTTTATTTACATACATAAAGAGATCTGAATCAAAATTCTTTCTTCGATAAGTGATGTTACTGCATTGATAGACGGTTTTCTATACACCAGACTAAAATACATAATCCTTATAGGATTTTATTGTCCGTCTGTACGTGGATCGAGATGTTCTTCTCGTAAACTGCTTGTGGTATAATGTTGAAAATTATACCACTACACAGACCTTTTTTTTAAATCTTACTCGTAGTAATAACGATAAATCGATGTATTTCAGACTATAAAGATTCAAGAGCTGATATACCGCACGTACCGTACGTACGGCGGTACTGTTAGTAGCGAACATATTGAACACCTGAGGCTGAAGCACCGCCTCAGGGTTGTGAGGCAGTTGGAAGACACCCTCGAGAAGAACACGCTGAGGGCTCTGCAGCAGGATAAACTGCTCGAACCCAATGAACTCCAGGTAAAAAAAACTCCTTACCAATAAAAAAAAGTATGTTTAAAAAAAAAAAAAAAAACAAAAAAGTAATTGATTTTTTGTATGATGATTTTTTTTTTGTATTTTTGTCAACAATTCTTGCAAAAAATGTTAGTATATAAATTGAGCTGACTCAAAATAATTGAAAATGAATGAAACGTTTATCGAAAAATTATTAAAGATGTTTTACTATAAATTTCAATTTTCTATAAAAATCATATATCGCTTATTAGAAAATCCAATTTGTCGTTTGTAAGCAACAAAATTCTAAAAAAAAAGGACTTTAATATTCCTGTTTCATTTACATGGAACGGTTTTCACTTAGCGCCTTGTTTTTACTAATCCGAAGATATTTCATTACGGGTTTTGAATAAAAACGAGTTTTTTTTAATCAGCTTGTACTTTTTATCATATTTTGCCACAGACATCCAAATAATATAATAAGTGCGAAAGTGAGCTTCTTTGCTTGTTACGCTTTCATCATGCCTTAATTATTCAAGCGATGGTCGTGAAATTATCCAACACGTTCTTAGGGGTATATAAAAGAACATAGGGTATAAGTTTATCCAGAAAAACAGTACTAATCCTAAATAATATGAATGATTTTGATCAATAATTGCTGAATTTGAATTGAATCAAATGTGACCAATCCTATAACTAACTCACTTTGAGCATTATTTTTAAAGTGAACGCTAGCCAAATATCGTGATAAAGAAGAAGAAATTTTCAAAAATTTAAAACGCTATATGTTTGAAAAAAAAATATAATTTCAAAAAGACGTGCTAGATTTGGGTCGATAAAGTGAAAATGTGACAAATATCGACTTTAAACTTGTAAATTCTCATTATAGATATTAAGAACCAAGTCTTAGTCATTATATAGGTATATTAGAAAATAATGGTATTGTTTCATCTGTGTATTAAAGTTTTCCTACGAGCCAACTATCGGGAAGAGAGCCAATATTTGTATATAGTATATACTGTATATAATACAAATCGAATTTACAAATCATTTTAAAGCATTTATTGTCGTTTTTATTTTTTCAAAATATGTAATTAAGGTGTTTTTTCGTTTTTGAATAATAGGAATTATTAAGTGCCATACGTGAAGAGCTACTGTGGGCTAAGAGGGTTCCGTGTGAGCGACTGGAAGCGCCCTACGAAGCGTACAGGCTCGACTACGCTCAGTTCAAGACCTTATACACAGCTTTATCTCCGTGGGCCAAGGGGGACTTCGCCGAAGCAATTACAGCTAGAATGTTCAAGGTATAATACAATCGAAACTATAATTTTATATATTTTTTATCATTTATTGTTTAAATTAAATACAAAAACATTTAGTTTCGAAAACAGATTTTTCCCTTCGACTGATTTTTTAAGACTCAGGTCTCGAAATGGCGGCTCATGTTTTTAGTTATTTTTTTAATTTTACATCGTAAATTGTAAATTTCCTGGTTTAGAAAAAGAAAGTTGTTACAAATGAAAAATTAATTGAAAATACATTTTAAATGAAAATTGTGATTTTACATTATTTGCTATTTTTCAAAGTTATATATAAATCAGATATTTCGTAAGCTTATGTTGCTAAGGGTCTGTCAACCTGTGTCCCATAGGTCTACATACGTTTTTATGGAGCTTAATAAACCCTAACGATTTTGGACAATCCAGGGATAAATCTTTATCGATTGAAATTAGTAGTAGTCTTAAAGCTTAAATTGGTTTAGGCAATAAGATTCATTCTATTCAAATTAGATCTTCTAATTTATTTTGTAGCCTATGACAATAGGGGAATTGATCTAATTAGATAACTCAATGATTTTATATTTCTTATAAAGGTTTGCTACTGTCGAGGTTACAGTAATATACGAAACGTAACTCTCTCTCTCTTGCTATCTTCACTAACTTATATCTCCCTCTCAACTTCCGTTCGTCTCGCCCGATCACACGTTTTCGTAACGCTCTCGTCAGGCATTTACCAGCTTACTTCCCAAGTTGAGTGTGCGTAAAGAAGCTTTACTTCAATAATTCGTTTTTATTTTAGTGGGATTTTCAAGTAATTGTGACAATTTTAGGGGTTTTGGCTTTAGCTTCGGGGGTGAATATATTTGAGATTAAGTATCGTGAGTGTTTGTAGAAGTGACACTTCTAATGCAACTTCCAACAAGGTTGCGTTAAACGTTTAACGCTACCATGGAGGGGGTATGAAAGCACTTGCGTTAAAAGTTCAACGCTCCTGGGGAGGGGGAATAGAAAGAAACAGAGCGAGAATAATAATCAAACATTTCCTATCTTACTTTAGTTATAATAATCCCATTGTAAATGTTATAGATTTGGATATTTCTCCACTCGAAAATGATAATTAAAAGATGCGATCAATTGTGAATTGTAAGCAATATTAATAAAGTTTGTCTCAAAGAAACAATATGATTTCCCTAAAAATCAATTTCTACCCCTTCCTATATTCATTTCCACATTACGAAGTTTCACTTCTTCCGCGCGGAGGGTCTCCACTCACTATTTCTTTTGTTTGTTGATGTTGAGAATGGTGGGTAATAGTGAGTGTCGTGGGTGTTTGTTTGTTGATGTTGAGAATGGTGGGTAATAGTGAGTGTCGTGGGTGTTTGTTTGTTGATGTTGAGAATGGTGGGTAATAGTGAGTGTCGTGGGTGTTTGTTTGTTGATGTTGAGAATGGTGGGTATTAGTGAGTGTCGTGGGTGTTTGTTTGTTGATGTTGAGAATGGTGGGTAATAGTGAGTGTCGTGGGTGTTTGTTTGTTGATGTTGAGAATGGTGGATAATAGTGAGTGTCGTGTGTGTTTGTTTGTTGATGTTGAGAATGGTGGGTAATAGTGAGTGTCGTGGGTGTTTGTTTGTTGATGTTGAGAATGGTGGGTAATAGTGAGTGTCGTGGGTGTTTGTTTGTTGATGTTGAGAATGGTGGATAATAGTGAGTGTCGCGGGTGTTTGTTTGTTGATGTTGAGAATGGTGGGTAATAGTGAGTGTCGTGGGTGTTTGTTTGTTGATGTTGAGAATGGTGGGTAATAGTGAGTGTCGTGGGTGTTTGTTTGTTGATGTTGAGAATGTTGGGTAATAGTGAGTGTCGTGGGTGTTTGTCTGTTGATGTTGAGAATGGTGGGTAATAGTGAGTGTCGTGGGTGTTTGTTTGTTGATGTTGAGAATGGTGGGTAATAGTGAGTGTCGTGGGTGTTTGTTTGTTGATGTTGAGAATGGTGGATAATAGTGAGTGTCGCGGGTGTTTGTTTGTTGATGTTGAGAATGGTGGGTAATAGTGAGTGTCGTGGGTGTTTGTTTGTTGATGTTGAGAAAGGTGGGTAATAGTGAGTGTCGTGGGTGTTTGTCTGTTGATGTTGAGAATGGTGGCTAATAGTGAGTGTCGTGGGTGTTTGTTTGTTGATGTTGAGAATGGTGGGTAATAGTGAGTGTCGTCGGTGTTTGTTTGTTGCAAGTTGATGGATGGGGACGAGGACGGTGTGGTGAGCGCTCGCGGGCTGAGCGTGGCGCTGGGGTTGAGCGCGCGTGCGGACGCGGTGTCGCGGCTCCGTGCGCTGTATTGCGCGCACGCACCGCCTCTGCTCGCGCCGCACGACCTCCGCCCCGCGCACTACACCGACACCGGCGAGGAGCTCGCCACAGACGCTATCTCATATTTCCACAGGTAACCGACCATCTTTTAACTAGGGCTGTGGGGAAAAAAGTATTTTAAACATCTACTTTGATGTTTTTAGCGGGATCTCGGTCTGTCATTTAGTGGATTTCATTTTTAATTCATAATCTTGTGTTACTCGACTCTATATTGTGTAAAATTGGTGGTGTTTTATGTAATATAGTTTGTTTATTGTGCATAAGTGAAGTGAATGGAAAATAATAACACGGACCATGAATTCTGAGATGCCACAAAAACTCCATGAAAAGTTCTAACAAGATGGCCACCGTCTTGTTACTTCATTGGAATTAAATCAAGAAACTTGTAATATCGATACTCACTTGACAATGACAGTAATAATCTACTAGAAGACTGGTTGTCAAAAATGGAATGGAAGAATAACTTGTAATACTATTAACTACTCGACAATGGCAGTAATAATCTAAAAGATTGGTTGCCAAAAAAAAGTAAAAAAAAAAGCTAGGGCTGTGCAAATACCGCTTAGCACACAGTGAGTGTGCTGCGTGGGAGGTGCAACGCCGCATTCTGACTGCGTCGGTACGACAGCATCTCGCGCTGCCGAGCGTGATAAAAGCCATCAATTTCGAAGCGAATTTGTTTGGAATGTTGTAGCCTCCTTCTGCGAGGAAGGAGGACCGGAGGGAGGAGGAATCGTTTTGCCCGCCTCCTCCCACCACTGTAGCCGGACCTAGGGTCGGGGGCCCATCTTCCCATAGCACAAATCCGGCAGGACGGAGAAAACGGCTAGTGTATACGTTTATACGTTTAACGTATTACCATATCGTCATTTACCATCAGATAAAATTGTGGTCGAATATTAAAACCTATAATAAAGTATTTACAAAAAGCCTTTACTGTTTTATAGGTATCACCACACATCCATTTCGCTTTAAAGTCGCTGCGAGTAGTAACGCATTATACAATTTTTTTGAAGTGAACCTTCCGATCGGCAATCTTTTTGTATATCGAAAAGTGGTGGGGGTGAACACTGTGTCGGGTAGAGTGTTCAAAACACAGGTTCTCGTCCGATCATGGAAGTTATGTAACGTCGGACGCGTTCAGTAGGTACTTGGATGGGTGACCGCCTGGAGACACCGCGTGACGTTGAATTTTTATTGTATTTTTTTAACTAAAATGTTTCACTGTAATACAAAAGCTTGACGTCTACCGTGGTCCGTGTGTCTTTACGGCGCACCCTGTTTTTTTTTATATTTCGTAGGTTTTTAGACTTTGATCACAATTTCTTTTGGTGATCAATAACGACGTGGCGTCTAAGATGGTAAACACGCGAAACCGAAAGGGAATTGACTGTCAAGTGTATCCATCGGAATACACCAGCAGGTACTTGACGATAGATTTCAACTTGTCGGTGGTACTTAAAGAAAACCCTACCACCGTATAAATAGGTATAACTATAAAGTTATGACGTCATCTTAATTATTGAATCGATCACGTCAATCAAGATAGTATTAAGGCACTGTGTTACCATGAAGCAAAGTTCCGACACTTTGTCAGTGTTACAATTTAAAAAAAATGAATGAACTTTATAATATCAACGGGTTGTGTTACAAATGTAAGACTGTATTTTTTTATGAAACAAGCGATGCCTTTTAAGCAGTTATTGTTTTTCAGCGATGAAGAACCGTCTTCACCGGAACCAGCTGTTAATTTAAAACGATCGATAAGCGAGGTGTGTGCTGATGTCAGCGATATGGAGAAATCCGGCGATAGCCATTGCGGTCAGTATAAATATATTTTAAGTCTGTCTTTATATTAGAAGCTGGATTATAGAGAGTCAGAATTTCTTAAGCGGTCCACTAAAAATCGACTATTCGATTTTGATATATCTATGAGCATATTTTGGTAGCTTTATAGGTTGAACGTAATACCCTAAAATGATTTTTGAAAATTTCAATTTTTCAAAAATTTATGATCGAGTAAAAATTTCGAGTACTTTTTTTTTTTTATTAAAATATATCAGTGAATAATTGCTGGATTTTAATGAAACTCGGTTTGTATGCTAAGGAATAGCAGGAAAAAAAAATACGAAAAAAAAAAAAGATAAAAATTTCTTTTTTTATTTTTTTAAAATATATTTTTTCCACTTTTTTTTTTTTTAAATTTTAAAAGAGAATACATTTTAGATTCCATTGTTTTGTCTTTTCACTTCTGTCGGCAGTCCTTTTGACCGCTTCGACTTTTTTATACATACTTTATTTTCTTTAAATCACATAAAAAAATCATAGATCGACGTGTTAGGGACCGACTGTAAGTGGTTGAGTGTGCCGGAGCGACACACAACGGAAAAGAAGCCGACAGGGTAAAAATAGTGGGAAGGTAAAGAAAGTGTTAAATAATAGGGGGGTATAACAGTAGGAAGAGAAGTTTAACTACAAAAATATAGTGTAAACTCTTTATAACGAATTTCAAGGGACCGAGCATTTTGTTTCGTTATGCCATTGTCGAGTAGGTAATTATGATATTACAAATTTCTTGCGATCATTTCAATGTACTAACAAGGTGGTGGTCTTCTCGTTAGATTTTTCCAGGGAGTTTTTGTGCCAATGAGAATCCATGGTCCGTGTTATTATTTTGGATCCACTTTACATGTACACAGTAACTAAACTATATTACGTAAAAACCTTCAATACTACTTAATATAGAGTCAGATAACACAAGATTATGAATAAAATATAAAGTTCACTACATGACATTCCAAGATCCCGCCAAAAACACCTCATAAATGGTTTTGTGGTAAACCAACCGAATTCAACTAATTTCTACGTTATAGAAAGTTTTCACGTGATAACGTCTTATAAATCGATTCCATCCTGCTGCACGCACTACAAAACATGACTCTTGTCACGTTCCGCCTGAGCTGAGCGTGCAAGCGTATACCAGGTGAAAGTTTACACAGTCGCAATATTTCTGGAGGATACTCTGCACTCAATTTTCGTTCTAAATCAATTAAAAAAATAAGTGCTTAATAATTAACCTAATTATCTAGAGAATACAGTAAATATACTCAATCCTCTACGTGTGTTTGTTAAAGCACAGTGTCAGTGACCGTCGGGTGAAATGAAAGTAAAACGTGTGAACTAAAAAAGGGTTTATTGTCCGTTTTATTATCGAAGGTTATCAACTCCGGGTCGCCCTTTGCAGCTTTCGGCAGCGATCATTGCACCTAGGCTTATTACGTTTGTGTCCATACTTTTGTAAGTCTTAGAACAAACTTTAACTAAGGTTCTCTTTGTTGTTTATTAGTATCTGTTTTGCTATTATTGCATTCGACTAACCTATCACCTGGTTATATGGAATAATTAAATTCATAAAAGTATGCAACTTCTCATCAGTGTTTTCTAATGACGTTATCGTGTAAAATTGTCGTCCGTAAACAGACTTTACAGACAACCAATTTTTTTTCGTGATAAAGATCTTACACTGTCCATTATTCGTTTAGGGTTGGGTAGTATAAGCGAGGGGTACACGGCGGAGTCGGTGCGTGCGTGTGCGCTGACGGGTTTGCCGACGTCACTCCCCTCGACGCCGGGCTGTGCGCCCCCCGCCTCCCCCGCCCCTCCCGCGCCCCCCCTACCCCGAGCACACTTCCTCCAACTGCTCGCGGCGCTCCACGACCTCACTCAACACAACCACGCGCAATACGAAGCCGTCGTCATTGCAGGTATAATATCTTACAACTAGCTTCTACCCGCGACTTCGACCGCGTGGAACCTACTGTAAATAAAAACAGTGAATAATAAAATCATCTGAATGTCTTAAGTCCATTTACTTTTCTCTCGTACTTAAGTCACGTCGTCATTAAAATTACAATAACTTTTGATAGAGTGAACCGATTTTAATGAAACGAAGACTAAATGTTACTCGAGGATATGCTTTATGAGGTTATATCGTGAACGCAGTACCTTCGTTCATACAAACAGACAGATAGAGAGACATTTCTAAAAATGATTGAAATGTATTTTATTACTTATTCCAAGACAACTACAACATTTTTTTTTTCACAAAAATTTAAAATGTACGGACACGTTTGATTTACATTATTTATTTATTATTTTATAGATTTATTATATGTATAGAAGAAGGTTTAAATTACACATAACAAAAAACAATTTGTGTGACGATTCTTACTTCGTATACGACTTTGATGAACTGTAAATATCAAGAACCTTAAAGACATTGATCCAAATAGTTTAGACCTTAATGACGTCACATTTAATGTGTGAGTCGTTACATTTCAAAACAAGCCAAATGCAATTTTCAATTCAATCATCATTTTCAAAAAGGAAAGCTAGAAATCTTTAAAAAATACTAATCACGTTATATGAACGATTAAAATTGGAATGAGATGTCGGTTGGCTCGCTAGTTATTATCATTTTCTTTTGTCGTCGTCAAAATGTTTTTTTTTGTCTTTTATTTGTTTAATATCATTACTGATTGTCCTATATATTATATTTACATAGTACCTCTATGTAAAGTCTTATATCTGCAAGTAGAAATCTCATTACACTCGGACAAACAGCAAACTGTTACATTTTATGTATACACAGTTGTTTATACAGCAACGACTGTACATTTTATATGAAACCAGGCACTCGGTTGTTACAACTGGGTGAGATGAATCACTGGCGACCGGAGTTGGGTCGCGAGTTCTCTCAAGACAGTCTCTTCTTAGCCGCCTCCGGGAAACAACCCGGTTCATCTGAGGTAAGTTAGCTACGTGGTTATTTGAAGTTAGATACGTGATTATTTGAAATTAAATATGTGATTATTTGAACTTAGATACGTGATTACTTGAACTTAGATACGTGATTATTTGAACTTAGATACGTGATTATTTGAACTTAGATACGTAATTATTTGAAGTCACATTGAAGTTAGATACTTTATTATTTTGAAGTTAGATACGTTATTATTTGAAGTTGATAGGTGATTATTTGAACTTAGATACGTGATTATTTCAAGTCACATTGAAGTTAGATACTTTATTATTTTGAAGTTAGATACGTTATTATTTGAAGTTGATAGGTGATTATTTGAACTTAGATACGTGATTATTTGAAGTTTTCTTCGAAGCTTTATATAGACATTCAAACTGACTTAAGGGATCATTCTGGTTTAGGCGGTAAAAAAAAGACTATGTTCACAACATTTTTTTAGGAAAGAATGAATATAAATATTTATAAAAAGCTTATTCAGGTTAACTGCAGTAGGTACGTTTAAAGTACATAGAAAAAAATGTTTCATTCTTCTAATACTTCAAAATGGCGGGTGAGTTTAAAACGCGTTTAAAGTTTCTTTTAAGAGAAAAGTGTTGCCTATACTTAATCAGTAATTAGTAATCAATAATAAATAATTACGTAGTAAGGTTTAATTCTAAGAAAAGTTGCAAAAACATCTGCTGAATGAATAAAGGTAAAGAGAGTAAATTAGACAGAGTTGCTATGAACAAGCCACATGATAATATGGTTAGACTGCTCCTATCTTTCTATTTTTTTGACATAATACTTTTTCAAAGGGTGAAAAAAGAATCGTTTTTTTTAATTATAAACAAAAAAGATTTATTTATATCTCTGTTGTAAATGGTATTGTTATGTATATATATTCTCCCTCGATACCTTGTTATTTATTACATATATTTTCCTTTGACAGTTTGTTGATAAGTACATATATTTTCCTGCGACAGTTTGTTTATTTATTTAATTTATCTTCCCCAATAGTTCTTTTATTTCTTACACATGAGTCTCCTTACATTTCAAAACGAGCTAAGTCATATTTTAGCTGTCCTTGATATTTTGCGTTATTTTTCAAGATTTTCAAATTTTGTAATTGTCAAATATGAAGATCGTTAAACAACTAAACGCTATGAACGGCGAAATTTGAACTTTGTTCTCAGTGTATAAATACTGGAAATCTTATAAGAATTAAACATGTTATATGAACGATTAAAATTAGATTTAACTCATTTTGACACACATATATTCTCCTTAATTCTTACGTATATTTTCCTTCGACAGTTTGTAATTAATTACATATATTTTCAACCGATAGTTTATTTATTACATTTATTTTCTCTCGACAGTTTGTTATTTATTACATATATTTTCAACCGACAGTTTATTTATTAGATATATTTTCTCTCAACAGTTTGTTATTTATTACATATATTTTCTCTCGACAGTTTGTTATTTATTACATATATTTTTCCCCGCCGACTGGTTATTTTGTACGTATATTTTCCTCCGTCAGCTGGACCCTAACGGTAACTCCACGGAAACTGACCAGGAGACAAGGAAACCATCAATTTCGAGGGAGAACGATCCGTCCGAGGGCGTTTGGTCGATTACTTTAGAACAGTTCTTGGCCACGATGCTCGGTCAGCCGAGTCTAGACGAGTTTTTCAACGAGAAAATATCTCTGTTACCACAACTCGAAGCTCTCAGACAAAGGGATCGGCTACAATCTGTTTCATAGCTGAAATACCTATATATCGCATACAAATATTCGATTGCCTTTAATTAGGTAGACTGTTTTCTTTTGTAACTTTATTCCGTTTGTTCGAATTTATTGTTTCTTACTTACTTTTAAGTATAACGTGTCTATAATAATCAAGTAACTAATTACATTCTGTGGCGTTTGTATTTTTTTGTTAAAATAGTATTCCTTCCATTTCGTTATAAATTCGTTATTTTTCATGATGCATATATCTTACATAATTGTACTAAATCAGTTCTAAAATGTATTTGTTTTTTCAAGTTATGTCGGCACGAATTAGCCACGTATCGATTGAACTTTTTTTTTTCTAATAAACCTGCAAAATTTATCTAAGTACCTACTATTAAAATTAATAACTGCATATTTAGAGAAGACTGTATATTCTGGCCTTCGAATTCTGTAATGTAGATAGTCATATAATATACGTGCATGCTTAAATTATTTTACGTTTCCTTTTATTTGCATTTAACTTATTACGCACAACAACGAAGTTTATCGTAAAAGAATCCCATACATTACTTTTTTACAAGAAACTGTCTGATAAGGATTCATCAGTTTAAAAATAATTTATGTCGGAATGTCTATTGATCGCAAGGTCACTCATAAAGTGAACGATGCGATTGAGACTGACACACAATAAACATTCATATATATATATATGACGACAGTGAACGGATTAATTGACTAACGTTTAAAGTTTGTTATTTACTCGTTAGTCAGTTAGCTTTTCCATCGTCAAATGTTAGTCACTGTGTACACTCAAAGTTAGTAAATTTTAACATTCATTAGCGTATGTCAAGTGATTTTCAGTGGTATAAATCCTAAAGATACCTTAATGATATCGATATAAAAAGGCCAATTGACTAACGTCCAACTGATGAACTTTATATGTTAGTCAATTAGCCATTCCATTGTCGATATTATAAATGCCTAAATATTTGGCAATCTGTTGTTTACCTCATTACCATGGAACGTATAAACCAATGGCAATTAAATTCGTCATAGAGGTAGTCTAAGATATGTAGGAAACATACTTTACATCCTGAAAACCGAAAGACACGTATATGAAGTCGCTCAAAAAGCTTGTAGAAAATACGAAGGTGAATATTAAATTTTCAAATGACTTAACAACGACGTATTCATTTTCAAATTTTCATGTTAATATCGAATTGGAAATAACGAACATATGCCAAATTGCTCGCAACAGCTTGTATACACCAAAACGTCTAATATCCATAATTTCCTAATATATGCTTTTCAATAATTAATATAATATAATAATAATAATAATTTATATTACGTACCTGCGTAATGTCATCGATTGTTCAAACAATCGTATTGCAAGTTACATGAATATATTAAATTTATTGTATTAGGTTCCACTATTATAATTTAATCGTATATCTCCTAGTATATAAAGATATACGTTTGAGACATTCCAAATTATTTTACCACGTTTTTAATATACATTCTTGTAACTGATTTTTGACTAAGCTCATGATAAGTGAATGATTTGAAATGAGTATAGTCTGGGATTTCATGAGAATGCAAGGAAATGAGAGATAAACTTAAAAATTCTTATGGTTTCTTAAAAGAATACAAGGGAAAAATGGATACTTTTTAGTTCGTTTCAAATCTGTGGTTGTATTTTTTTTCATAATATTTATTACATTTTATTATAGCTATAGACAGTTTTCTTACTTTCGATAATATTAAATCGTGTTAAAACCTGTTGCCATAACATTAATTCATTAGTGAATAATTTAATATACATTTATAAGCCTGTAAAAGTATCTTAAAATAAATAAATGTTTATATTATATACCTTTAGAATAGTACAAATATATAGCATTTCATGGCCTTTAATTATCGATTTTTAATGTCGCTTATTTGTATCCATAAAAAGGAATTGTAATAGGAAACGTTGATAATATATACATAAATAACGCTACAGTTTAACACACTTGCAGTAGTTATGTTTCGAAGCTTCAAGCTTCTAGAAACACGCTGTAGAATAATCTGCAATTGTATAATTAGATAACCTACGATAGTATAAAAATTCACTCTAAATACAGAATATACCGATATTAGATCATTTAATAATAACATTTAAACTGTGTGCAGTAAGTATATCCTGTGAATGTTATATGAATTAAAAATATACGAATATATTATTTATTTAGAGGACTAAACATAAGTCTTACATTAAAAATCTGTTTGGAGATAGTTATTATATTCCAAAAGGTCTCGATTATAAATTTCAGCGTTATTACAAAATGTGATATTATGTATCTATGCAATTATAACAGATAATAATAAAACGTTATTAAAATAATATAACGACTATTTTATTATGATCTATATGTCAAATAATACATAGAAAAATATGAAAAGCCATATGTAGTTTATGTTGTAGGGATATGTTGAATTTTATTATTAAACAATTACGGTGATATGTATATATTAGCAAATAATATAACAACAACTCATAACGCAGTGAAGGTTGTTATCCTTGATAAGTGGATTATTTAGTTGAATAAATAGCACTTATATTCGTCTAATAGTGCTATAGTTATATTGAATGAGTATTTAAATAAAAACACAATGGTTATCGATAATGAAGTCCCATAACTGTTTGACTTAGTAATAAAACTCCGCAACTAGAGAAACAATATATAGTCTCTAATGCTTTTTCAGATATAAATATTGTAAAAATATAGCATTATAGCCCTTTTTTGTAATACATAAATATATAATATCCCTGTTTAATTTGTAGTCCGTTTTCTTTGCAATGTTTATGAAATCTTATAATGTAAGTAACTATTAGAAGCTTTGCGAAGGAAATATATAAATATTTTTATACAGCGCTGTAGCAAATATAAGTGGGCTTAATAAAATATATACAAGTATTTTATTTTTTTATATTCAAATATATTGTAAGAATATGATGATGGATTTTCAGAAGGGCTATTTCTATTATTTACGATTTTTTTAGTGAATATAGTAAGAATATAAACAGCAAGTGGAGTCAAAATCGATAACAGGTATCACCGTTTATAACAGAAAGCTATAACGACGACAAATTGCTTTGTGAAAATAACTGTTTATTGTTAACCTACAAAAATAACAGTACAGTGATTGGAAGGACTATAGAAGAACTCGCATGTTATAAAGAATTTCAAAGGAAGTGATAAAATAAGCAATACTGTTAGTTATGATAAGTTTAGAAATGATTGCGATGGCTTAGATTATGATGCAGGAGAATTAAGCTATTAATTTTTTGTATTAGATTTTAGTAAAAATAGCTAATATATTAAAAACGAAAATTATACCTTTAAAAGTAATTTTTAGTTGCAAAATCATGTCTATTCCTTAAAAGTTAGTTTCCATATATAGAACTAACTAAACTTCTAGTAGCTACTTTCCAGTACTTATGTATTATACGTGTTTGTATTTGTCGATGTTTCATTATATTTGGTTCAGATATAAAAATCAATGACCTCATCTATGTACCTATTTGTCAAACAATATCCGATAAGCACAATGATTTAAGTTAATAATACTTCATTAGCGTTTGTATATGCTGATCTTAAAACGCAATAATATATTTGTTTGTCGTTAAACTTTTGTTTTATTTTATATTCATTTCATAGGTATGAACGGCGGCGGTTATCAGCATTATCGTTGTAATAGTGTCAAACGTTAACTACGATAAAGTGGCAGGCATACAAATTAAATATATTTCAATTCTTTATCGATTAAAGTAACCATGAGCTCCATAAAAATTAACAAATAATTAACCGCTAGTTACTTCATCAACTGTTTCAGTTACGGCGGTTAATATATTTTATACTAGCTTTTGTCCGTGGCTTGGCTCGCGTAAATGAAGATTTAATGTATCCCTCAGGAACAACTTTCTTTTCTGGATAGAACCCTATGCCATTTTCTGTCGCTCTGACAATGAATTTATATACAAAAATTTCATGATGAAAGATTGAGTATTTAAGCCACGGAATCGTAACAAATAAAGGAGTTTCTATATTCACCATCAGCCTGCAAGAGATCAACTGCAAATCCTTTTCCTTATTCCCAAAGGAATGTACGGGCGTAATCACCATGCCAGCCCACGACGTATTAGCGATTTCAAACTGAGAAATCCATAGTTCTATATTCTCTGACATACGATAGTCCTATAGGAAAAATTCTCAGGACAGGTTTTCTCACGATGTTTTCCTTCGCCGTCTCAACACTATCAAGTGTTACCAATTTAAATTAGTAAATGTACGAGAATTCCGAAATTCTTTGGTACATGCCGATGTTCGAAGCTACGAGCATCGGATTGATATTCCACCGGTCAAACCATTCGACGACCAACACATTCGCATTTATAATAACTGTAGGATTAATATTGTAAAGAGTTATAAAGTGTGTACGTTTGTCGGAGGTAATATTTGAAAATACTAAATGAATTCTAAAATTTCTTCTGCTAATTACTGTTCATGTTTCAATTGTAGTAGTTTAAATCGGTAGTCCGGTGAAGCTGTTAAGACCTTGCTAGGTCAATAGCGTAATCAGTTCGAAAAAAAAAAGTTTAAATCGTGAGTGAAATTATTCTATGAAACTACGTTTAGTTATTAATCACTCAATATTTGGTTTCTAATTAAATTTCACACAGAAGTCGACTATTTGGTGGAATAAGATATGGCATACTACTATTATCTGTATATCTATAAATATAAATAAAATGAAGTGTCTGTTTATAATGTCAAAATAACAGTTTTTTACTAGATGAATATGAGTATATACGATATTTATAACAAAAAACCAGTTTCAAAGTGTCTTGTCTGTTTGTACTGGCTAATCTACGAAACGGTTGGACCGATTTGAATGAGCCTCTCACTAGCACATAGGTAACATTAGAAAGAGTGACTTAGGCCAGTTTGAATTTAGAAAAAAATGGGTTCTGTCAAATATGCTAACTAAACAAACAGTAGGTATCGATTAATTACCACACGTGACCCTCGCGTACTTTTACGCTGCAAAAAAAGGTTTTGCTAAATTGCACGCGATCGAAGAACGGGTAACAGCTACTTTATAAATATTCTTTTATAGAAAAAGGTTATTTCTTCTTTGACAGAAAAACATTTCTCAGAAATACTAATACACCAAAAATTTTAAGGTTAGAAAATGTCTACAATGCGTTTGGCAATTTAAAATTCATATACGTCGTTTTGTATTTGGAACGCAATATCTTGCTTCTTCTTGATAATACATACCGTCCACATAAGTAATTATTAATCGTAACTAATTTATAAAATAAGCTGATTAAATTCGATTGTTTTAAATATTATCAAATGAAAACGATATATTATGTAAGACATCATTTATTAAAAGAGAAACAGCATTTATCTGAAAGTATTTAAAAAAAATAAACAAATAAGTAAAAAGCATATCATTATATTTTTTTTATCTCAGATATTAAAATGAACGAACTTACATATCGTATGTTAGGACTAATGTAATATTACCAAACAGTTTTGTGACAAAACTAGAACATTTATTTTAAAGTGAATTTTAATACCCATGCGTATTCGGATTTTGTAGAAGCTTTGTTCGGTAGAACGATATCTACGTTCCCGTTCACAATTTTCCACTGAAAAAAAAGAAAAATATATATATATATATATATATCTTTACGTTTAATCATAAATTATTTGATTATATACGCTACACATCATTTGTTAAACGGCAAATGGAAAAACCGGCAAGTAATCTGTTCTATTCCCATCTCGCTTTATTTTACATCGGGTACTATTTTCAGTGGCAGTATTCGAGGATCTGGGCCTGTAAATAAGCTTTGGCGGTTCATAAATTAATGGTTTATTGTATCTAATATTATATTATTATTACTGAGAAAACACAGAACCCACGAATCCTGAAAAAAAAAAACCCAAAAATGCAGTCCTCGGGAATAGTCTAAAGTTGGCTAGTTTTCTGTTACATAAAAATGGCAATATCATAATCTTGAAAAACTTCGTTTTTAACCGGAACGGTGTTGCCGCTCAAGCAGAGACTATAAATAGCCTACCACAGCTAAAGCCTACAGAAAAATTGTAAGGCTTAAAGATCCCATCAGACTTCGTAACTATATAATAATAATCATAAATACAACAAAATAATCCCAACGACGGTTGATGTCTATCTCCTTAAACTTTTTCTCCCGTCGGGGGGGGTTTGTGTTGTCCCCCCCCTCAGACTACTTCCCTGAGTAGAAACGGACTCCCCAGGGTTGATGTCAGGCAGGCGGCCGATCGTAAAAATTAAGCCAAATCATATACCACAACATGACAAACATGTTGTGCCGACCCTACTTATGTGGGATAAGGGTAAGAAGAAGAAGTTTCATAAATTAATGAAAACAGATAAATAACTTTTTTTTTTTTTTTTTCTTCGAACTGACTACGCTATTGACCAAGCAAGGTCTTAACAGCTTCACCGGACTACTGAGATAAATAACCATTGTGACGTTTAGTAAATGTTACTATGAGTGCTTGAGTTCTTTCTATGATATTTTTGTTGTTTTTGTCAGCTCACAGAAAACACTATGAAAAAATTCGCGGACCTGGAAATACTAACGATATTTTACTTTTCTGCCGAAAGAGCGAGATCAATAGAGTTTACTGATAAGTAATAATAAAAACATACTCTATGCCTTGGACCATTCTTCATAGCTTCCTGGTCCAGTAAGTAAATACTACCTAAAAACATCAAAGTATAAGAATCAATTAATATTATTTACTTACATCCAAGTACTCGCCTTCGTTACCCAGCATCTGGATTTTATAATTACCGCTGTGCAAATAAGGAGTAACGTCTGAAAGTCTGAGCAAACCGTTTGGCCACTGGAGTATTGTTGCGTAAATAGCACTAACTACATCAGACTTTTTATTAGGTTTCGCTGTGGGATGCTCTGCGTTGTAGTTTACTCTTTGACAAGTGTACCAGACTTTTCCGTTTAAGGTGTCATTCTGTGACATCCACGGCGAACTGTTGTAGATAGCTTCCCCGTTAATCGAGAGCCATTCGCCAAGAGACAGCAGCCTCTCCTGGAATATTGGTGCGATCGTGCCTTCCTTCGTTGGACCGACATTGATAAGGGCGTTACCTTAAAATGTGACAATTGTTTATCAAGTGTCTAAACTGCAGATTGAATATTAAAAAAATGAATTAATCTATATATAAATCGGAAGTGGGTAAACAGTTCAGATCATCTCCTTCGTATGTTTCTAGTCCTATTTTCTTCATTCCTTCTTTATTTAATAGCTGTTGATGAATTTTAGTGTTATTAACTATAAAAAAGTTCTTTTTAAAGTGAAACTTTTATTACATCGTCTCAAACTTTTTCGTCTGTGTGTTGCATGTCGCGTGATGGTCGGCCGCGGAGTAGGGTTAAAGTGAAAGGCGCTCGTCAGAGCAGCCAGGGCCCATATGGCGGCGCCTATAGTTCGCAGCAGCTGACCGTGTAGTGTATAGACTATTATTAGTTAAATGTCTATAGTGTGAAAAAAAGTTTCACATTTACCGTGGTTCCATAAAACTACACAATTTTTTTTTCTTAATATCAGAAAAGGAAAATTTTTATTTTTTTTTTATGTTCAACAGATACGCGCTAGGCCACAATCTCACCTGATAGTAAGTGACGATGAGGCCGACGATGTATCGCGCTTACCCACTAGATGCCTGTTCACTCTACTCTTTATGGTTAATTTTCGACCACTGGACGATTACTCGTATATTTAAATTTACAATAATTTAGAACAAATAGGTACATTTCTTGTACTATACAAGTTTAAGCCTTTGATTACGATTCCCATCTGATATTAAATGGCCATACGGCCTGAACTAATATTAGAGATCTAGCTCTTAAATGTAGTTACCGAAACTCAGCAATAGTTACATCAATACTTAGCAATAAATTTTTAACTTTAGATGACTAGCTAGTCAGACAGTATTAGAATAAGTCCACCATTCTATTCACTAAAAGCTACATCTCATTCCAGAATTCGAACCTACGTCAATCGACATGTCATCTCAGGACTGAACCATCACAATTTTATTGTAATATACAATAAGATACAACACAAAACCTATTTAGTATTTAATTAACCAAGCACTCAAGTCAATATTTACCTCCACAGCTGACGGTAGAAACAATTTGTTCTAACAATTCATTAATTGTAAGTATTTCGCTTAGTTGCATGTTTCTCCGATAACCCCAAGATTGTTTATCGACAGTGAAAGCATTTTCCCATTTGTGATGAAGCAGTACACCTAAAAAAGTCATGCATTTACTGTAAACAACATACTCATATACATAGTTCTAATAGTTACAGGAAAAATGCTTTTAATAAATAGTAGCTTTTATCACATTCACAAAGAAACAAATTTCATAGAGTAGGTAATATCAGTTATCAAAATGAAAACAAAATTTAAACCATCCTACACTAAATGAATTTTGTACTCGAGTGAAGCCACGGTTTTCTAACCTACTAGCCTCTGCCCGCGAATACCTCCACGTGGAATAATTACTTAGGGCTAACGCTAACACGCAGCGGAAGCTCTCAAGATGAAAAAAAAAACGATTTTGAAACGTTCTTCATTGGTGCTCCGCTCCTATTGGTTTTAGCGTGATGATATATAACCTATAAACTGCTCGATAAATGAGCTATAAAACACTGAAACAATTTTTCCATATGATGCAAACGAACAGGCGGGTTACCTGGTGTTAAGTGATCACCACCGTCCATAGACACTTGCAACATCAGGAGAGTCGTAAGTGCGTTGCCAGCCTGTGTTTGGGGAGAGGGGGAGATGGGACGGGGAAGGGTGAAAGGGAAGTGGGCCTCCGGCGCTCTCACTGACCGAACGAAATGCAACAATGCAAGCACTGTTACTTCACGTCGGTTATCTATGAGAGAGTGGTAGTAACCCGGGCGAGCCGACCCATTCATTCTGAAACCAGTAATAGCTTCAGCGTGGCTACCTACTAACCTAACCTACTAAACTACAACCTCTTTATAATATTAGTATAGATAAACAAAACAACCTTACCAGGATTATATCTGTCCTCGTGATTATAGAAATCACCATGCTTTCCTGGAATATCAATGCCCCAGCGATCGTTGACTACTATTTCGTCTTTAACCGGACTCTCGTTATATAACCAAGCCAACAATTCGGTTGACTTCCAGTACGTGTCGTGTGCCTCCCAATCGCCGTCCGACCAGAAAACTGATGGTTTGTAATCGTTCACAAGCTGTTTTACATCCGGCCATAGTTTAGTATCGACGTAGTTGCGTGTCGTAAAGTTAGTACTCTTGTCCATTAGATAAATCGGATTAAACCATTCGTACAGTGAATGATAGACACCGAATTTCATTCCCTTCTCGCGTACAGCTTTGGCTAAATCTCCTACGAGATCACGCTTCGGGCCAACTTCCACAGCGTTCCAGCTAAAGGAACGCTTTGACGGAAAGAGGGTGTAACCCTCATGATGCTTACTAGTAAGAACGATATATCTAAAAAAGTAACGTTAGATAATTATATACACGTAGTTATTTATTTATTTATACATATAATAAAAATGTAAATCGAACGTGACTACACTTTTAAGATTTTTGTAAAAAAAAATTGTTGTCTAGGAGTAAGTAATAAAATACATTTTAATCAATTTTAGAAATGTCTGTTTTTATGAACACGCATCACTGCTAAAATACTGCGTTCATGATAAAACCGCTTCAAGAAAATCATAAAGCATATCTTCGGACTTCGAGTAACATTTAATATTTGTTTCATTAAATTCGGTTCGGCCTATCAAAAGTTATTGTAGTGTCAATAACGACGCGACTTAAGTACGAGAGATAAGTAGATAAGTAAATGGACTTAATAAATTCACGCGAAATAAGTCGCGGGCACAGCTATTACTTTATAATTTTATCAGGTAAGTATGTATGCACGACATTCATTTGTTATCCTTTTCAGCAAACAACTAGATACTTGACCTCGTTGAATAATTGCTAATTGTTCTGAAGCCTACATAGATAAGTGTATGGAGTTATCAAATAATAATAAACTTGCGTGGTCTCTATTTATTTTATTAGAACAATGATATATCTAGTCCAGTAATTGAAAACAAAGTAAAACCAGTGAAATTAATGAATTTAAATCGGAATTACTCAACAACTCTGTATTAATTTGCAATGGAAAAGTATACGAAGATTTCGTGTCTAAACTAACTAAACAAAGTAGAAGAGAATAATTACAAAAAAGATAATATTGAGACGTATTGCGAGACTACGAATTAAAACGTATTCATATAAAAATGAAACGGATTCAAGCGAAATGAAAGAGACATAAATTACGATATTTAAAATAGTATCAAAACAAATAGAATCGAATTTACGAGAATTACGTAATAATGAATGACAAATTGAAACGATTAATTAATAGTAATAGTAGTCAAAAGATACATTAAGGATTATCCAATTTAAAAAAAATTGAATTAATACGAATTTACAACATTTTCGGATAGATTATACGTTTCAATTAGATTTCCGTTACTGGACATTTCGTGTATTTTTTAAAATTTATACAAAATTATATTACTTGGCCCCTGCTTTTGCGAAAAGTTGAGCCCATTGCTGAGGATCGAAGAATTCTGCTCTCAACATCGGTGCGAACTCCTGGTATGAAAATCCTGGATGGTAGTTTTTAATCATAAACTGTTCATATTTCCAAGTGCCACCTGAAAAGTATACTCAGTAAAGTATACTCACACCCCGACCAAAAGTATACTCAGCTATCACCTCGACCAAAAGTATACTCAGCTATCACCCCGACCAAAAGTATACTGAGCTATCACCCCGACCAAAAGTATACTCAGCTATCACCCCGACCGTCCCGGTATCTAACTTAGAACATGGAATAGACGAACATTATTTTAATATGTGCTACATTATTTTAGTTATTAATACATTACAGCGGGAGAAAAAAAACTATATTCGATTTTGAAAATCTCATACATAGGTATTTAAAATTAATTACAAGATACCATATTACACAAAAACTGTGAGGATAAAGAATAAAATATATTAATCAGTAACATACCTTTCCAATTACTCCAAAACCATTCTGAGCCAAAACTTGGAACAGAGTACACACCCCAATGCAAAAATATTCCTATTTTAGCTTTATCGTACCAATCGGGTAATTTTCTCGTGTCCAAATCTTTCCAATCAGGACTAAACTTTTTAGATTTGATTTCATGTTCCGATATTAGATGTTCTCGTCTTGCAGTGATATATTTTACAGCATTAGCTGTATACACAAAAGCTAATAATAAGAATATTCGCATGATTCTGTAATAGAACAGTTAAATAAATTTATGTCTTATCACAGATTTTGTAAACAAAATATGTCATTCACCCGTAAACAGCTGATTGTCAAAGAGCAAAGGCTACAAACGTTTACAGAGTAAGTTTTATTTGCAATGTCAAAGTTTAGATAGATAACAATATAATATTCGTATATATAATTACACACCGTTTTAACGCACAAATTAATATAATAATTTTAATATAATCTACAGTTCTGCTTAAACTATGATAAGTGAAATCAAAGCTATTTACAATATCACATAGGACATTTGTCTATTGCACGTTCGTCAATATAATTTTCACATATATTTCTAGGTCATATCCAGCCTATGATGCCTTGGCTACTTAGATTTTATTTAACCTTTTTTTTATTTTTAATCCATTTTTTATTAATTTAATAAATTTTTAAGAGCTATTTATTCTATGACACGAGAAACTTGAAAGAATAGGTCACAAAAAGAGGTTGCTACATTAAAATCACTAACAAATAATGAAACTAATGTTTTATATACTCACAGAAGCTAGCTGTAATCACACACACGAGTGTGTTCACGAAATGCTGGCTAACTACTGACCATTATAGCCGTTTATTGTACACGTATGTAATGGACACTAGTTATCGTTGTCAACATATTTTTTTCCTAATTTGAAGTATTGTTATATATAATATATATATATATATATATCCTATGCTATATTACTTTAAAACGACAGCTTTCAAATTTAATACAAGTAGTGTGCCGTAAGAAATATTTTTCCCGCATTAAATTCCTATCTCTTAATTAATAGAAATAATAATATAACCATTTTAAAGTTTCCCACAGATCACGCCGCCGTGGTCTGGGGGTAAATTTCGCTCCCGCACACCAGACTAGGCCCCCCTCGGCAGTGGCTCAAGCCTAGGTCCGTTCCCTCGGCGTGGAGCCCTTGAGTCCGCTGCTCGCGCGATACAGTGACACAAAATGTTACATCACTGCGACAACATTACACATATCACCTCCACACACGTGCACGCATACACGCTTACACATGCAAGTGGAAGGGTTTTATATTTTACCCTTATCAAACTGAAATAGTTTAGAAAACTATCCGATACGAAATATCTTCAAGTGCATGACCATCATCATCTATTCCACGAGCAACATGCACCGCTCACTGCCACTTAAGTTACTTATTATAGTTTATGTATATTAGCAACCTAAGTTAGTTATATAAACAGTGAAAGGAAGATAATGCCAAAATAATAAACAACTGTTAAAGATAGTTTTAATTTATTATAAACTATTTTTATAGAATACTAGACTACACTTTGTCATATACAAAATAATAGTTTAAAAGTTTAATAACATGATACATATTATAATTAAAATAAATAATTATACAACTATAAATAATACTTAGAGGATGTGTCCCAAAATGAGTAGATTCGTGAGTTTAACTGGAGCAAAAATCAAAAAGAAAATTTACCACATTCCCACAATCTGTGCCATGTATACACAAAAATAATCATTCTGTATATAATTATTATTTTTATATTCAACAGTTATGAAAAATGGCAACATTAATTTTATTTATAAGTGGGAGTTGGATTCTTAAAATTCTACACATTATTTAAAATTATACACATTTATTTGAGATCAATAATTATTCCTTTTTATCATACATAGATAGTTTAGAAAAACTTAAAAAAAATACTTCATAGTACATCAGTAATATATTTAAAACCCGAAGTCACCTCTCGTATAGTTTTGGTAGTCCGGTGAAGCTGTAAAGGCTTGTCAGCCCAATAGCATAGTCACTTCGAAAAAAAATAATCTAGCATAGTTTTACAAACTAAATACTCAGTCTAGTTCATTTACTAATAATTGTTAATAATGACTAGAAATATCGACAATAAATGGACAACAAACCATTATCAATCATATAAAAAATATTTACAAAAAATTATGCTAAATGCAAATAAAAATTTAATATATCTGTTTTGTGACTGTTTAAATTGATAGAATCACAAATTTGTCATAAAATATCTGATCAATACTACTTAAGTTATTAATAAAATTCTGTAACATTGATAAAGATGCTCTTATAAATTTAAGAATTTTCATAGAATCATTTAATATTCACAGAAACTAATTACATTATTTTGATACATTATCTATATTAATCTTATAGTTCCATTGATATACTAAGAGGCCGAGCCTGAAGCATAAGACTCACATCCAAAACCTAATATACATAGTAAGAGGGTCCCTGAGTGATGCCAGCATCCTTTTAGCCGACTTGTAGCATTGATTTAACCTACTAAGGCATCTTTAAACATTAACTTGATATTAACGTAAGAGACCAGCAATTTCTAACAACAAATTTGTATTACGAAAACACTAAAATACAAAACTGCATATGTACAATTTTAAATACTTCCAAATTAATAAAAACAACAAAGGTCTGTATACTAATACTTAATCTGCCAATAATAAGATTGTTATAGTCTTTTCTGAACAATCAATGTTCAAAATTATTTATATAAACTCTTAACTGGAAACAGTAGAAAACAATTTAGTAGTTAATGCTATCCCAGCAGGCATGTTTCACCTCTCTTCCATGAAGATATAATAGTTTCATTATTTTGTGAATATAAAAATATTTCCATCATCTTCTTGGTCTCATATACTGCCTCAAAATGAAAAGGGGCATATATAACATAAATAAAAATCAGAGAAAAGTTGAAAAATATATAGCTTGCAGCTTTAATGATATGGGACTTATTTATTTTTAGATTAAATGTAAATCAAGAATAGCAGACATAAGACAAATAAAAATTCCTATTAAATGTGTTTTTCTTCCTATTTTGAATATACATGTAAGCATATCGCAAAGATGGGAGAAAAATACCTTTCTTTCTTTGGACATTTTTTTACAATATTTATGTAACTCCGTGAAATAAAAATATATGCTAAAAATGTAGCTAATATTATAAAGTATTAACAAATTAATTTCTAATAGTATATGCTTCATTTTTATCCACTTCCTCACTGGGAAGTGGATGACGTTGCTATTGTGTGTCGACTTTAAAATTTGAATAATGACATGCCCCATTTATGATTATCTCACTGATACCTGTTGTCGGTGGTGCATGAGATGCAGTTAATGGCTCTATATGTGAAGTTGCACTCATTACAGGACTAGTATATAATTTTCCACTATGTGTTGGAGTAGAGTTGTGTGGCTGTGTCGTATGAGCGTAAACAGTACATATACTGCCTTGTTCCTGCCGCGGTTCAGAAATCATTCCCATTTTAACCTCAAATATAACATCTTGTATCTTTTTCTTAGCAACTAATAGATTCTTTTCCCCTTTTAAAGAGCGTAATTCATTTGCTACATATTCACCAAACACAGTAAATTCATCCCTGTTTCTTTGCACTGATGGGAAGATAATTTCTGGTTTTAAAGAGTGAACAGAATCTATCCTAGAGATCTTGTGCGGTGGTGAGAGGCTTGTTAATTTACAATCATTGACATTGCTATCTGCATGCGTCGGCAAGGTGTTTACTTCAAAGTTGTCTTCCTGTAATGTGAAAATTTTGTGCTTAAATTTATTAATTTCAAGTATTTTTTAATAATTGTTATTAAAAAAGACATTTGAAAACAAATATAAACTATTATTTTAATTAATAATACAAATCCTGCAATATTATTGTAATTACAACTAGTCCTGGAATTATTATTACTAATATAAAATCATAAGTTTTTAATGTTCTATACTTACAGACTGCAGGACTCGGTATGGTTTATTAGAATCTTTTAAAAAATGCAGATATTCAAATGCGTACCAGTTACTGACATATCTATCATTAGGATCTTCAGCATTCGCGCGTATCTCGCGTGCTGATTCCCTATTATACTGAGTCCGGAGGTGTTGAATCTTTTTTGTCGCGTCCGGCACAGATATACCCAATATCTCAGCAATCCCTCTCAATTCCTCTCTTCTTTTTTGTTTATCTCGTCGAGTGTCACACATAGAAGGGTTCCAAAGGGTAGCATTCATTTGTAATAATTCGATTAACTTCAATGTTTTGTCTTTCGACCACTCCATTGCCAAATTTACAAATAAAATTGTCCATATAAAACATAAACATCAGATTTAAAAAATATTCATCAACTAATCCTTAGATCTTTTGCTAGATTTGCAATAAACAATACTCTACGCACAGTATGTATTATAGTAGATTTGTCAAATCGTAAATCTGTTATCTGTAGTATGAGCCATTATTGCCAGATGACAATTTTCTTCCCCCCTGAAGCTAACTCTGGATCAACTTGAATTTCCAGATCAAAAAAGAAAACTTCTAATAAATTTTATTTGGACCCAGATACACAAGCATTTTCTGAAATAGAAAAGTAAAGCATGTATAGGCGTCCGACCTTTTGTAAAAAAAACTATTGGGTTATTTAATATACAACCAAAGACGCCTTTAAATTCAGGAGTTGTCTGATCATAGTTATCTGATTGGCAACTGTTGCTTTCAAAATATTAACTTCATGTTCCATAGTAACAATAACCGATGTTTATTATCACAATATAAATGTGCGAGTGAGGGAGAATATATGTTTTTCTCAACTAGATCTATTTGCCCATACTTTTAAAATTTATTAGACGAGTCGGCAATATGAAAATTATTTTCGAAAAACAAAAATAACGCACAAGTTTCAATTTATAGTAAAATCTTGGAATAAAAAAATGGGTTCTAATCTGTAAGGTAAATGCCTTAAATGTATGTATGTATGATTTCAAATATAAATAATGGTTACAGACCGTCGAATAACGTTATTTATGTACATACTATAACACATTTTTGTATTTAAAAGCATTGGCATAATTTTTTCTAGATTTCAAAAATCCTCAACTGTATTGTTTATGCCCATGTTGGTTTACTCTAAATCCGAGCTTGAATTTAAAAAAAAGCATGTGGTTTTATTATGTTTTTATGATCAATTTAGAAGTGCACGCCGCATCGGCGGCGCCTTCCATCACCTATCATCTTTGGCTCCGAAAAATTCCAGTTGTAACTTGCAAATCCTTCTGATGCTCTAGAATCTATACTAATATATAAAGTTGAAGAGTTTGTTTGTTTGGTTGAACGCGCTAATCTCAGGAACTACTGGCCCGATTTGAGAAAATCTTTCGGTTTTAGATAGCTCATTTATCGAAGAAGGCTTTAGGCTACATATCATCACGATACGACCAATAAGAGCGGAACACCAATGAAGAATGTTTCAAAATCGGGGACATTTTGTTCCTTTTGAAAGATTTCGTTAGCGTTAATGTTATATACGTTGCCATGGTAACGTGGTAAATTTCTATCGCAAACATTTTCAAAGTTTATTTTGTTTTCCTATTCAAAAAGTTTATTCTACTTTAGTTTTATTTCCAATATTTTATTTGTAATTTATTACGTATTATAAAAATAAAGTTTGTGTATGTACAATTAAATTAACAACTTTTTGATGAATGGCTTATGGCTACAAATGACCAAAAAAAATTTTTTCATATTCCGTCTACATTTTTATATTATTATATTTTGTCTGTTTATTTGTGCGTTCTGGGTTATCTCTAAAACGGCTGGACCTATTTTAACAATAATTTTACTGGCAGATAGCCGAAATTATAACGGTTGACATATTCTATTTTATTAGTCCGCGGCTTCATCCGCATTGCTATTTCCAAAATGGTTGGATCGATTTTCACGGGGTGTTCACTGGTAAATTGCAAACCTCATAAAAAGTAATTTAGGTTTTTTATTCGCCTTCGGCCGCAGTGGAATATACGATGCTTGAACTGATTTTCACGGGACTTTCACTGGCAGATAACTCACCTTTATTATAAGAAGTAACTTAGACTATTTTATTTTGTTACTCAAGACTTCGTCCGCAATATCCTACTGTCTCTTAATCGGTTGGACCGACTTTCACGGGACTTTCACTGGCAGATAACTCACCTAATAAGAAGTAACTTAAACTATTTTATTTTGTTACTAAAGACTTCGTCCGCAATATCCTACTATCTCTTAATCGGTTGGGCCAACTTTCACGGGACTTTTACGGGCAGATAACTAGCGGGCTGGAAAGACGTTGTCCCGCCCCGATAATAAAAAGAAAACCTTGACAAATTATACCTAAACCTTCCCCACGAATCATTCTATCTACTGGTGAAAACGGCATGAAAATCCGATCTGTAGTTTTTGACTTTATCACGAACAGATAAACAGACAGACAAGAGGACTTTGTTTTTAAACAACTTCGAAAAAGGAGGAGGTTACTATGTTCGGTTGTATGGTTTTTTTATGTATGTTAATCGATATTTTCGTCAATTGTGAACCGATTTTAATGATTCTTTTTTTATTTGACTTGGTACACTATGTAGTGATGAACGGCTACCTGTGCATTCGTCCGTGTGAAATTGATCAAAAATATGTTACAACGGCGTGAGACGTGTGCTTTACCGACTCCAAGAATAAATATACATAATTGAAAGTCATATATGTGTATGTAATATTAATTATATCATCTTTTTGGTCAATTCGGCGGCCATATTGTTTTATTTACAGCGTTTGCGTCTACATAACTCAGTGATTAAAGCAACGTATAAAAATAACTTAAGTATATCGACAATATAGGCATATTATATCTATATAATAAAAGATTTAAGACATATTGTTCGATAATGTATAGCTTAAAATTTTCATTACTTTCTTATATAGTGTTAGTGAGCACTGAGTGTGATATATAGTAGGTTGAAGTTCCAGGTATATTGCTGTTGACAAATACCATACCATTCGATATACTATTAGTATTCATATTTCTAATATACACGTTACATGTTACAGTAGATGGCGTGCGTGTCGTAGTTACAAATGTTTTTGAAAAAGCATTTCTGTAATGTACACACCTACTTACAATTTTACATTTCTTTAATAAATTAAAAAAAAAACGCGTGCGGAGCCGCGTGGGGATGCAGCTAGTCTAATATAAAACTCTTTTACGTGGTTGTCGTACTACGGTGTGAAGCATCTCACTAAAGGGGTATTTAACCAAGAAATCAAACCTATCGAACAGTAACCTTCAATTTTATGAGGAGATGTGACACTTACTCTATCATAAATTTGATTAAATTAATGTGAAAATATATCCGAAGTAACTTTTGATGGTCAAATATACTGTTAATAGAAAAAACAATCGTGCGAAATCGAGTACTCAAAAATTTTCAAGCAGCATTGTATTGGTGTCTGAGATACTGTTCATATACACATAGCAGGGTATACTAAAGTATAGATAGTAAATCAGCCTCTGTATCTTGCATTCGTGAACTAAACTAAAGCATTTGGCTTTACTGTGAACTCATTTGTTTTAAGACTCAAGGTACATCAAGGCGTAGATATTTTTATACAACGCAGCTATAACGAACACAAACTACAGAATCAGTGAACAACCAATATCGAGAATGCAAAATGTGACAGTGAGATACTTGTCTCCGAAACTTTCTGTGCGATTAGCCGTTTCCATATTTCCTAATGAATTAAGAGATATCAAAATAACCTATTACAAAGACACAATATTACTATCATTGTCCAATAGATTTTATACCTCTATTCGATTTGTAACACGGCTTTCATATCAAAATCATTACAGAATTTCGTTTCGGGAACACAGCCTGTGCTTACCTATAAATTATTACGGGCAGCTTCCTCCTTCTATGTTCATACCCGACTATGACTATGAGTAAAGAGATTCTATAGTGATTATCACAATTTAGCAAACATTATTCATGTTACGCAAAAAAGTTAACAACGATTGGATAGGCACTTTTGAGAATTGAGAATAGTGACTACTTGGAAGAGGCGTATATGGACTTTACTGATTTTTTAATTTAGATATTGTTACATTTACCTAAATATACAGATTTTAGTGGTAAAGAACTATGAAGACACGACGTTACGGTACCACCGCACTGTTCAAAAATCGCCAATTTTGAGTTTGAGGGTCGGCGCGCTTGTGTAGTTCCATTCCATCCATTCTTTTACTGTTACACCTTAGAACTTTATTACACGTTAAACGCACTATACACCTAAAACTAGTGGTAGTTTTCCAATTATAACACTAGAGCGCATTATGCGGCATAATGCTTAACGTTGAATGTTTCAACTACAGCAACGCTTCGCGCAATCGAGCACTCTCAAAAGTAGTGTTTTCGCTTGATGCGTGCAATGGATACCAACTCAGTGACGGAAAATTAACAAGTGTTTTTTCTTTAAGTTGACATTGATCGAAATATTTAATTTATATTATCTTTAGTAATATTATTTATTGTTGAAAAAATTTTTAAAACTTTCATTTCGTTGTAGTTTTTTGGAAATAATCAAAGTTAATTCAACCTGTGTTAAAAAAATGATGTTATGATTATTTTTTTTTCAACACTGAACTTAGCGCACTCTACCGGTGCATTTGAAAACTAATTCACGTTCCAATTAAGCTTCAGCATAATTCTGCATTGTGCGCCACTGAGTCGCACTATGCTCTGTAATTGGAAAACTACCAGTATAAATAGTTCATACAAAATATCCTAGCTCTTTACAGTCCTCGATAATCTTTTCTGGCTGCTCTGAACATAGCCGTAAATTTGTGTTCTACGCATATACATTCAGAACGATCAAATGTGTGACGAAGACTATGTATAGCTTTTTTATTTTCTGTCAAATTTTAGAATGTTTTGTAGCCATAATAATGATTGATAGTATGTAATTGTTATTTATATATCATTAAAAATATCCGACATGTGCATATGCTGACTGTGCACTGACATATGCAAGCATTAAATTTAATTTCTAGATGTGTATAAACATCATACTTTTTTTTATAAAAAAAGAAAAGAGTTTGTAATAAAAAATAAAGACAAAATCTAATTAAATTTCATTTATTTACAGGCTTACCATGTGAAAGGACTATCACATTACAAAACAAGTGCCTTATTATAATATACTATTTACAATATTTACAACAAAAACCATCTCATTACACACAATGCATTAATAAATCATACATACAATCGAATAATAGGAGGCTTCATTGAAATTAAAATGATTAAGGAACGATATAACAAAAAAGTACACAAATCAGTGTTCACAAACAAGTTACCTTATATTTAAGTTAATTTTAAAATAACTTATTAAAATAATACTTATCTATATACAATAAAACAAATAATTAATAAAATAACAATAATTATAAATGAAAATAATTGCGAAACTCAAGAACCAAATGAACATATAACAGGATTCATGATATCTTATTATGAAGGTTATGGTACGGTAATAAACAATTTGAAACATTACTAGAGTATATAATAAGATAATATGATGGAAATGTAGCTGTCACTTAGGCTGATAGTATTATCTTTATAAATTAGTATTTATACAATTTCTGCAGGTACTAGGAATATTATTGAAATCACATTTTTAAATAGCATGCTACTTCTTAAATGTAATCATTTTTGAAAATTATTACAGGTAATTTACTAACATACATTTAATCAAAGGATACAGGAAACAGTATAGGTCCCATACTATAAGAGTCTGTGAAGTTTCAGTATATTGATAATTTAAAAATATTGATTTTTTTCAGTTTTTACATTAGTCCAAAACGAGAAAGCAAGTGTGACTATATGTTAGTGATTATTTTTAGGACTCTGTGATAGTTACAATCGAAAAATAAAAAAAAGTCCATCATCATTTTCTATTTGAGTTTCTATTTTAAATTAAAAACTGTCTGAACAATATATATTCATATATAATAAATTTAACTGCCCTATAGTAAAAATAGCCACCAATTTCTGGCCACACTTCATAAATTAAGTTTCTCAGTGCTTAAAATACCCATTTACTATAAAAAAAATGCGAGTTAAAAAGGAAACAAATGGTAATAGATTAAATATTGCATTCAAAATCCTCTCAAACAATACTGAAATTTTCGTCATCAGAATTCTATAAAACTAAACACTAAGAACTATTTTTATCCATTAAGAAGGTATAAATGGACTAACTAGGTCTGTTTATATTTGTGTACTTTCTCAGTGTAATATTAACTAAAACACGTTTTGATAATTGTATATAACAACAGTATAATAGGAATATAATGCAATTAAAAGTAATACAAATTGAAATTGGTTGAAATGTATATACCCCTTGTTTGTAATTTATGAAAACCCAAATCAACACCTCATAGTTTAAAATCCCTTGATATTAATATTAAAACTGTAATTTTCGGACCTTGTAAATTAATTTTAAAGTAAAAAATACAATCGTTGCTGACGGATCATTAAATTATTTATAGTTTTTTTTACTTTTTGAGCAACTATTACATAATTATATAACAGCAATATCGCCTTTGTACTAAATAGGTATGCCTTTCAAATGTTAAGAGAAATCACCACAGATTAAACAGAAAATTTCCCTCATTGAAATTAAATACAGAGATTCTAAAAATACATTCATATTTTGAAAAATTAACTTACACTTTACATTTTTACAACAACTAACTCCTCTAATGAGTCTATATTATAAAAGCGTACATAGATATATTTTCTAAGTTATATATAATTTATATCAATTATAATTTTATAATGAGGTAATATGAAACTACTTGGAATCATGACAACAGTGTTACATTATAAATAATGTCACAGCTACTTTCAGTTTCACATACACATATGTATTTGTTTTTATAAATTCAACACATTATAAAATAGAGAATTTTACCTTTAACAATTGACAATAATGTTGCCTATTTGTATAATTTTGATGGTAATTTAGAATTATGATTTGTTACAAACATTCCGTATTTTAACTTTGCATAAGACACATGTGACTATAGAACAATGTCAAAACAATTTATACCATCTTTTTCAATTCGAAAGTCTTCATTCACTATATCTGTACATTTACTAACTCGCGACAAAATATTATATAGACTTGACGTAACAATAATACCACGAATCAAGTAGTGTATTCTAATTTATACGTATCGTACGTATACTATACTCAGTATGTTCATTTCTTGCAAGTATATAGCGTGGCTCAGGTCTATCCATTGTCTATGTAATACTTGGTCTTAGCTAATTTAAAAATTTTCCACAAATTATGTGTCGCCAGTCACTAATACTGATGAATGCCTTGTAACGTATTTAACAGTTGGGTAAATTCGCGTAACAATATCCCTAGACTGTCGTTAAATTAGGCCTACACAGGAATTTAGGGCGCTCCACAGGTTTAACACTTCGTAACTAAATAAATACTAGCTAACTATCTGTACAAAAGTTCCAACCGCGAATAGAGAGAGCTTCTCTTACGTAGCGTTCAGGGGTTTGGTATCACGAGATCGGAAGAAACCTTTCTCCGTTCGGCACTCTCTGATGGTGACAGTTTGGAGGTTCACTGTGACATCGGTTATGAAGATTTGGTCGGCGACGGGCGACCGCGCCATCCAGTAGGCGGCTCCGCGGCGCGGGGGCGGTGGCGGTGGAGGAGGGGGGAGCGCCACCGACACCGGCTCCTCGCCCCACGAGTCCTCGTCCTCCGGTTGCGGCACGAGCGGAGGCGGGCGGGCGCCTTTCGGTTCCGCGGGGCCCGTCGCTCGCGGCTGCGTGTCCGTTCGTCGCTCTCGTTCAGGTGGGATATGCGTGTCGGCTTCCTCCGGCGAGTGCGGAGCTCGACGTTGACCTGTTTTAGGTGCGGCCGCCTCGGCAGCCGGAGACACCGGAGCGGCGGAACCCCCGAGCGGTGCCGCGGGGGGCGGAGACAACGTCACCTGTGGCGTCCTGCCACCGTTCACTTTAGTGGACTCGTGACGCTTCGACGGCGGGCTCATAGTAATCGTGACCCCGATTTTGCCCGACTCTTTGGAGAGTATTTCAGCTTTGCGCTTCCCCGGAGGCGGATGGCGCTCCTCGGAGGCGCTGCGCGCTCGCTCCGCCGGCGAGTGCTCGCGCTCCCTCTTGCGTCCCTGACGGCGGAGCTCCTCGCCTCTTTCGAAACTGTCTATGAGCCGCTGGTCTAGAATGTTCTCTTCCGGCTCCCAGGTGTTGTGTTTCGGCTTCCACCCTTTCCATTTCACGTAGTACTCCACTTTGTTCTGAAATGAGAGGAATGGACGGTTAGAACAGTTTAAAATATTATCAATGTAAGGAACGAGCGCGCTTTTGCAGCGACATGGCACGACTGGGTCGGGCATGCGTGTTGTGCCTCACAGGAGGGTTGCACGTAGCTTGCAGATTGCTCGCGATAGCAACAACCGTATATCAGTCATAAGTTGTTTCTAATTATCAATGTAATTTGTATTTTATACCTAACTAGGTAAACTGATGTATTCTTATTTAGATTTATTACCCATATCATAATAAAAATATGAAAAAGTCTGAACACAGACCGCGGCACTGGATCGGTTATGCGTGTACATATAGCTGGTGGGTTAATTTCGTGCGCACCTGTCCCAGACAGCTGTCGTAGCTATCTCCCTTCGGATCGGAGCCGAAATTCACCCTTATTGCGGTGCACATAAGCACCGTTAGTGGAACACAAAACGCATGCAGTTCTTATAAAAATACCTATGTTCACGTGGGAACTACGTTGTGTCCATATAAGTCACAGTATAATTATTCATCACCTTTATACATTTCACTCAATGAAACTTAACTCACATCTATTCTTATCTGTGTATTAATATTATTATTTCCTTGATTATATTTAATTATACTTTCATCAAGAATAGAATTAATGATTATGGTAACCCAAGCTCGAGTGTCTGTCTTAACTATTAAGTCCTAACAATTAAAAGAAGTTATTTATTCAATAAATATTCAAGATCAAAAACTTAAAGGCTCTCGCTTTAGTAATTGCCAATTCAGTTCGAAATCACAAAATAAAAAAAGACAATATATTATAACGTCAACCTTTCACTTCAACTTCCAATCTTACCTAAGTGGTACACGAAAAATAATCTTTAAATATGCCACATAAGATTCGTTTTCCAATGGGAAGAAATGGACATAGGGCGTTTCCTTATTTAAAAGGCATGTTACAGAGCACTCACTTCTTATTGGTTTTACCTAATGAAGGGTGAGGTGAAAATTGGTGTACGCTGTGACTTTGCAGCGGCGTTCTACGATACAATAATTTCACTATAATACTGTGTAATAGTATTTTGACATAAATGTAACGGTTGTGTTATTTCGGCAATTTTTACTTACATAAAATTATACATCATACTAGCATGTTTTATGCGGTCTGAAACTGTATCCATAGCTATCAATTCATACAGTTTTGAAATTTAGGTATGTCAAGCCATAATAAATCAATTTTGATTCCCTTATTGTTATTAATATTTAATATTATTATTATATAGAGAATAAGATTATATGCCGATGTGTTCTTTTTCTTTCCTTTTACACACTCTAAATAAGTTAACAAGTAGCTTAAATTAAAAACAAAGTTGAAATAAACAATCCACAACTCTGCTAAAAAATTAAAAAACTATAACAGATAACCAACCAGAAAAATAAAGTTTATTTTAACAATAACTCAATCAGTTACTATTAAGCACAAACGTCTGAGGAAAATAAACAAAGACAAACGAAGCCCAACAAAGATAATATTATTATCATTAAAAAAAAAAGGACAGACTGGGACGTGTGGGCAAGGTGAGGTCGTGCGGCTGTCGCTTGTCGATTGGACGAGCTGCGGGGCGGGCGGGGCGAAGGGAGCTGCTACCCGCCCCCACCGCACCGCGCCCCACCCCGCCGGCCCAAGCCAACCTACCAAGTAACCCATATCGGTAACATAGCCCTTAACACGATCACATAAAGTTCATTTTCTGTCGAACCGACGGCAAAGTCAAGATGGCAGATTCGATGGCTGTAATCGCGCCATGGGCGGACCGTGCCTCGGAAGCCCAGACGCCAATTAGCGCTGATCGGAACTAGTGTTGCAATTAGCGCGCGAATAATTAACGTTAATCTTGCAGACGAACCGGTGTCGTCGGTGTTCGAGCCGTGAACAAAACGCATATAATTATATATCACTTGGTAAAAGGAAACGTCGGCACGTTTGTTCGTCATTGCACTTCTAAAAGAAACTGTTCCACCAATATATGTAGTAGAAATCGACTTACACTGATGCATTGCATTGAGTTATTGCCTGCACAAAATTGTACGAGGACGAAAATCCAAAACTTTGGAAAACAATGTTTTGGTTTCACTTCAAATGTTGACTTTAACCGATGAGCTTTTAAGTTTTTATCAACACAATATAATCCATTTAACTTGAATTAAACTGAATTCTCACAGATACTTGGTTTTTTACCTACCTAATGACCATACCTCTCTCATAAACAGATGGAGGATGGTACGTCACTACCTTAAGTAAATCGATTTCTCCACCTCGCATAATTTAAGAATTACACAAATCGTTCTATCGAAGATAGTTTTGTCCTTATTGATATTTAGGTACCATAACTCCATAAGAATACGTGGAAAACGAATAATTTTGCCAACTGAAAGGTTAGAAAATGACCAATTATGGACGATAAATAATATACCTAATCATAAATCAATGATCCCATTTTTTAAGAAAACTCCGAATTCAAGAAGAAACAAAAAATCATTCACAGAAACTAAACGTGAATATCTTTGCTAACAAGTTCTTAGCAACAGGTAGATAGTAAAAGCATATGTATTAACATTATCTAGGTACCTAGCTGATATTTTTGATATAACGTCTCAGATTTTACTTACGAATTTATCAGTTACAATTACAATCAAAACAGAACACTAATATACTTTTTTCAATATTTAGGTAATATATACTTGTGGTATCCGTATATAATATAGATTACGTAGATAAGTTGAGTCGCTGACTCGTTCTATATTTATTCTCACTCCACACTTTACCCCTAATACCCAAACTATATTAAATCCTTTTTAAGCTACAGAATCTACATTGTGTGTAGATATTGAATAGTAGTAAAATAAAATCAGAACTTACATCTCGGAACTACAGGCAGCAATCAAGCAGGACATCAATCAACCACCAGATAAATAACTTTAAATAGATACCCGCATATTCAACTAAACTTTGATGAATACTATAAATCAGTTAACACTGCTTAATAGAGGTCAAGTCTCAAATGTTACGATATATAAAACAGATTTTCTTGAGTGTTTCTATGCAACAGACGGACCCAATAACGTGCTTACACTGAATAAATCAACCAAAGCTGACGTTATCTTGTATCCAATAAGAGAGGCAAGTTTTGATGTTGAAGACAGTTCATTTGCGAATTACAAAACTAAGAATGACGATGAAAGAATTTCAATTTAACACGTTGTCGGCCAACAATGAGATATCTCGTAGTTTGTGGATTATTCAGGAGGCCCACTACGAGTTAGGTCGTTCTTTCTTTAGTTGACATATCTGTACAGTTACGAACAAAGTCGTAATATATCAGCGTAAGCATAGATCAGTGGATTCAGGATAGAGAAAAAGAAATCAGGTTTCGTTTACAAGAACTTCTGTGTTGCAGTTTCAAATGTAATAACTAAGTCTCAAATACAACTACGAGATAATACGTACTATGTTTTACTTCCAAAAAAACAATATTTTTGTAACTTGTTTATTACTGTTTACTATAATTACAATTTTAGTAACATAATAATCATTAAGACAAAATAAATGGCTTCCCAGGTCAGTTTCGTGAAAAGTCGAACGTGTTAAGAATGCAATTCATGTCTTTTTTTTTAATAAATCCAGTTACTTGTTGTTATTATAGGTTTTCTTATAGTCCCAATACTTATTTTAATTTTTAAAACTGCATAATAAACACTGTAAGCATAGTTTATATAAAATATCTCATATTCAATTTAAAATCCCTACTTACACTATCGAATATGTGATTCTGAAAGGTCTTTGAACGAATTTTCTGTTGATAATAACCTTCATATTAAGACAGTGCCTACGCTAAATAGTATGTAAGTGGGTTACATTGCAGTGAAACTAAAGTAGTGTAATGTGCCTCCTACATTCCCAAAGGATAAATAAAACGAACAATAAAGTTTTGGACCGAAGCCAACGCAAAGTATGTCGGCGTTTCATTTTACTATCGATCATTTACAAGGACATCGGAAACAAAAAACACGATAGCAAGTAGCGACAGAAAAACGAGTGAATCTTTTGAAAAAATGTTATATCCAATGATATTAAATAATGATTCAAAAGATAAAAAACGACCTATATGTAAACAAACATTTCTTTAAACAATTCTATAGTAGGTAGGTACATTATTTTTATGTATCTTATAAAAATTATACCACATTGCCAATATAAACGTTTAAAAACTCTTTACCACTTCAATAGAATACGTCGTTTCCTCTCTATTTTACGCGAATACTAACTGTTACCCGCGACATAGACCGCGTGGAATTTAGCAAAAGAAATCTTGTTCAGTGTAAAAATGCGCATAATACGCGCCCGTTTGTGGACACTGCTTTTTTTAGTTTTTTTATATTCGTGCGCAACCTTAAGTTCTTTCGGTGTACTAAAAGTAGCCCAAGTTAATCCTTATAAGATCAATTTGGTGGTCGGTTTGGTCGGTTTGGTGATTAGCCGGAACAACTTAACGGACAAAAATCTGTTTGTATAGAAGATACCTACCGAATATACCTACGTGTATTATAATACATATCACCAGGAAGATAAATTTTAAACGATAGTGAAAATGCATCAAAATCATTTGCTTAGTTTCGAAGTTTAGAGGAACTAATAAAATACATAGACAGACGAAAAAACTACTTTGATATATGATATTTATAGATGAAATAGATAATCTCGAAAACCGTTTGATCAATCGCCATGAAACTCGACCCCGCTAAACGGTTTTTAATGGCGATTTTTAAACCATTCAGTTAAATATAACCTGAGACTAGAGGGCTCTGCAACTCATCAAGCGATCTTCATCAAAATTAGTATGTATTAAATTTTCAACACAATATATTTATACAATACAAATAGTAGATAATTACAACAAATGATAAAAAAACACGCGGAGAGTCGCAGACACAGGTTAGTATTCATATAAAATGAAGTGTGTTTTGACAGGATTCTATGAATATACGACTTTATTATCCATACGTTATAGTATTGATATCATAGTAGATACGAGTTCTATAGAATGTGACCCATTTTGAGCGAATATTATTACCCCAAAAAATGCAATGTTACTAGGCGCATAAGAAAATAAAAATCCATTAATAAATTAGATCAACAGGTACATTCGAGAAATAAACTATATTGTTATATACGAATAAAATTAAATTAGAAAATGGTCAAGTTACAGCTAACCATTTTTTTATTTGATGATACTTCAACTTATTCGGATATAGTGAAGAGAATCGCAATATATAACACAGCTTAACTGTTATTTAAACTCCATTCTTCCTTGATAACGATTAACGAGATCTTATAAAATCGTCAATTTCAATGCTGGCACAAATAACACTAAATTGATCAATAAAGTTATGGCAATATAGTTTACGGTTGGATTTAGATTTGCACTCTGTCAGGCAAACATCGACGTACATCGAAGTGTTTAATTGCCTCGGCTAGACTGCTTCGTCGGATTTTCCCCAGAGAACGATAGGGTAAACTGGGTGGCTGGCTTCAGGATTAACAGTTTGAGCGAATTTATTTTTACCCTTAGGCGAGAAGGGAAGCTTTTAATAGGAATCTGCTTAAATAACTGATACGAAATAAAATCCAATCCGAATAATGAATTAAGGAGAACTAAGGAAACTTCACGCGAATTTGACACGTTAATTATACGGGGTGTATTATAAAATCAAGTCTGGGAAATGAATTACCAAATAAAATTATTAAAGTACCGTAATTTTGTTACTGAAAGATGTTCGTATTATAGTTTCAATTTTTTTTTACTTTTACATTTACAAATATTGAAAGAGTTTTTACAATTACACATCTATAACGTCGAACGTAGGTATTATGAATTATCGATATTACTGATTTTCATTCGTTTATTCATAATTACGTAAGCAGGTATAATTAATCTGACGGTTCACGGTTTCTTTTAGACCACCTTTTGCATGTCGCCTTGACTCGGGTTAATGAAAGTTTAATGAAAATAAGCTACAGCCCTTCTTACTCATTCTATATATGAAAGAATTTTTGAAATCGGTTTAGTATTTTTTTGATGTTTACACATGTATGTAATGTCTTTATAAATGTAGTATAGATCGAACAATAACATCAAGGAACGGACGAGGGAAGTTTAAACTAACGTCATACGGGTAGGAAAGGGGAATACCAAATCAAAATCAAAATACTCTTTATTCAATTTAGGCGATGAGAAGGCACTTATGAACGTCTAAACTACCACCACTTCGGAAAACAACCCAGTCACCGAGAAGAACCGGCAAGAAACTCGATCTGGTTTATCTTTTCATAATAACTAACATATTTTTTGATTATTACAACATAATAGACACATAAAGCTACGTTCGTTTTTAGTGGTTGCACAGAGAGAGAGGCGTCACTTCCAGACGTCGCTATCGTTCACATATTGATCCACCCTGTAATAACCTTTATGTATTAAGACCCGCTTGACAAAACACTTGAACCTACTATCCGGCAAATCGGTAATGTGCTTTGGGACTTTATTATAAAATCTAACACTATTACCTAAAAAACTGTTACTGGTCTTAGTAAGCCTGAAATAGGGAGTGACCAGTTTGTTATGGTTTCTGGTATTTACATTATGTCGGTCTTTTACTAAATCCAGATTATCTAAGTTTTTCCGGACTATATACAACTATCCTATATCCAACTATTCCGGACTATATAGTCTATATACAACATTAATTTATAGACGTTCTACTGGTTTCCTTTTGGTGACCATTTGATTCAGAGTGCGTGACCGCGTCGTTGCGTCGCGTAGCGGACTGTATGCATTGTTGGTGGCGAGGAAAGCGTGACGAGCCACGTCGAACGGACAAACGTCATTTTGACAGCCAGCTAACACCATCATTATAGCGACCAATACCCATTTTGCTAAATCTCATATCATTCATAAATTTCTAGTACACGCGACTTCCTTTCCGTGAAAAAATTGTATTTATTGTTTCACAGGAACTATGTAGTATCTCGAGTATATAATATGATAATGCCTGTATTGTTTGGCACGAAATCACTTAACAGTACTTGAGGAAGAAGTTTCAATATCGTCACGTAACGAAAATGCGTTATGATCTTCTGTCTCTCTCTTTCGATGCGAGTCTATGCGCTTAGATCAACAAAATTTGGTAACACTTGAATATCAAGTTCATTAACTGAACAACGTCATTATCTGTTGCACTGTGAAAACAAACAAAAAAATGATATACAAGCTAGAAAACACGAGACAGCGCCATCTATACGATTATGTCGTAAACAGTGGTGTAAACTAGATACTGAACGCGTGAACACTTTTTTAAATCCTATCTGTTTTCATTGACTTCAAATATATTATTATTAGGTAACGCGAATATCAATATTTTTTATTTCATTTGGTTAATTTAATAATTCAGTTATTTTTCGCTTTTTAGTGTCTTATTAGTTTTTCACATCGAAGGCGGTTAATTTTTTATTTATTTATTTTGCATTTCTAATATAATTGATAATATACTGCTTTATATCTCATTTTTAATAAATGTATATTTTATCATAAAATATTGAATAAAACTCTTTGATTTGATTTCTTACTTTATATTTATTGCATTAAAAAGATATAGAAAAAAAAAACAGATTATGTAAACTCGATATGTATAAAGAAACAGAGAGAGTCGCATGGGGGGTATAAAGCTTTCTTCGTACCCGGTGACAATACACAAATACAAACAATCTCCACATCGAATTACAATCAGAATTTCCAAAATGGCGTAAGGACATTCGTTACTGATGGCGTCCCCTGACCGCACCGTTGTTATTGTACTTTTGTAAACCCTTATTGTCTAACAGAATAGGTACGTACAAAAACATTGATGATTGAATTTTCGACAGCAACTGATTGAGTTTTTTTTATCGATTTTCCTTCAAAGTTTTACTGATTTTTAAATTATCTTGCTTAAACTTTATTATTACTGAATAGTCCCTAAGCAAGAACGTAATTACATGTAGTTTGTATAATATTCAGAACAGTCCTCTGCTGCTAGTAAAAACCTTTTCATCTATATTTACAAACTTGGAATTTGATTAAGTAATTATTATTTCACTGAAAAGCACGTGTATCTTTTCCGGGGAGGTGTTTAAAACCTTTTTTGGTTAAATGGGTGGTTAGTTCAAAAAAAAAAAAAAACGTGTATCTCCCTGCATTGCGACTGATTTTAAAATGCAAAAGCATAGTATAAAAACTCAGTCTCTTGGTAACAAACTGTGGACACTTACATACTACGCATAGATGGTCATCGTTTGCCAAAAGCAGTCTTTTACGCCGAGACGGTAAACGGTAAATGGTGATCAATATCTGCCATATTTCATTGAAGAAACCGTTACTTTGCAGAAATCCATCACAAGCGGCTAATCAATTCCAAGCAGAAGAGCAATGTCCACCATAATATAAATATGTGTTATAAGGATGGCTGCTATATTAATTATACGTGTTGGGAGGTTCTCACTTCAAAACTGTCGCCTTGTCGCTCTATCATCTTTAAAAATGTTGCAAGAATTGAGAACCGATTACATATAATAGACGCAAAACGCCTAGTATTAAAAGATAGACCAAAGCTGTTTTATACGTATACATACAATCAGAACGGTCAGCTCTACTGCTCTGTTTGTGATCGAGTTTTAAAAAGTCACATAAGAGAGCTTGAGAGAGAAATAAAACGTTTTGGAGTTGCCGTTTTCAAAATCGACGAGGACTCATCTCAAGACTACTGTCAGTGTATATAACACTTAACCAGTAATAAACAGTGTATATGTATGCAGCAGGCTATTACAGTGATACATATCAACACTGGATTGTCTTAGGTTGTTAATCTGGTAGTTGTCTTGTATCTGTTTAAAAATCAGACGTGATACACTCATTTTTCTGAACTAGAATTTCCATGTCTTTTTCCTGCATGACAAAATGGCGAAGGTTTATCGCGAGACCCGCAATCATACCGGCCTTCAAGTCTCTCGATAGGTGAATATACAGTTGCTAATCACGGAACGTAACAATCAAAAGAGAGTCACTGACCGATTTCTCGCCATGAATATGGTAATCGCAATCCTGACTGGTAGAATTGCCCTAACATTCCGCTTGATTAGTTGAAATACACCAGCTTATCCCGGAATGCGATACGTCTAAACGCGACACTATAACGGATATTTACACTTGATATATGACTGCCTTTATGCAACAAGCCTTTTCCCGCGTGAAAACGTTTCGCGCGCGAACAATAGTGCGTGTAAAGAAAAAGAATAACAATGAGTTGTGAATTCGTGTACACACTCCAATCGCGAGTGAAGGAGCGTGTCGTGTAAAGGCAGTTATTGCTGTGGGGTTATAATTGTGACAAGATAGGCGGCACGCCATACACGACGCGCAAAAAGGCCAGTTGTCTTAAAAACTATAGCCGTTGTCAATCACCAGAGCATTCGCGCGTGCAAACTATTTATTAAGTTTACCAGTTCTGTTAGATCACTGCTGAAGCCAATTCACGGCTCGGGACAAGAACCATACCTAAATACTACAGGTGTACACTGTGAGTGCATTGTTGATACCTTATATGTATTTTCAATTTTTAATCTGAGCTATCGAACCATACATACGCAATAGAGATGGACACAATTGTAGTTTTATAAATCAGCCGATAGTATACATTAGAGTAGAGATATTAATTATCTTTCTTTAAATGATTTGTTAAAAAGTAATTAAATAATAAATTTCCGTTCACCACAATCTATCACCTTGAATCTCTATAAGAAAAAACCATTCTACGTCTGAAAATCCTATCAAACAATTTCTGATTATCTGAAAACGTAACAAGCCACAACAAGCTCAATTCGGGACTTGTGACGGTGTAGATTCGAGTGTAATTCAATTGTGCCGTTTAATTTCGCAGCCGGGGTGAGCCCTCGTGAGGCGTTAAAAGGGCACTGGAGGGAAATCACGAGGGTGAGGGAGAGGTGGAAACGATGAATCTCGGGAACAAAGTGCCCGAGGCGATTGCCACAATAACGATGTCTGTTTTGATTAATCTCCCTATTTACTGCTTATATCGGTAATGTGCCGATAAATTAGACAATTTGCGGCAACATTATTTACATATTTGTAGGTCATTATATAAGTATACTAGCGGACCGGGCGGACGTTGTCCTGCCTTGATAATAAAAAAAAACTAAAATTCAACCGCAGCGCCACCTACCGGGTCCAATTGTGAATCTAAACCATTCTCGGATCCACTGGAACACGCAAACAAAATTTCATCAAAATCGGTCCAGTAGTTTAGGAGGAGTTCAGTCACATACACACGCACACAAGAAATATATATATATTAAGATAGAACTTCAAATTTGGAAGATAAAGTCAAATTCACACTTGTAAGATTTAATATAATCAAGTATTGTGGTAAGTGTCAAGTAATGTGATTATTTTTTATTGAATTAAAACAAAATATAACCATAGGGCCAAAGTTACTATATTACGCCAAGCCTGGAAAGGAGAGACTGGTTTATTGAATACAGTTGATGAAATAGATAGATCGATCTGTCACAATGCTACATTAATCCATTACAAATTTTTCCTATATTTAACTCTCAGACTGTAAGGCTCGAATCAACGTAATCTAAGACGTCGAAAGAGCGAGCTATCTCTATAGTACTTATCATTTCAAAATTAATAGGAAATAGATGACGTCAGCAGTGGAATCGTGTCGGCGAGTAAACAGTATGTATATACATTAAATCAAATTCTATTTTATTGTAAGATGAGTTTTAATTCAGATAAGGGAAACTATAGTAGCTAGAAAAAAAAAACAAAAGTGTAATCCATCAACATAAAAAAATGTTTACATAAATGCGTCAAACGTACGTTTTTCTGTGTAAGTAGGTTAGTTGAGCTTGTTCAGAGCAAATCCAATTAAACAATCGGCTTTGATAGTGTTCTGCAACGTTCCGGATACACACAGTAACGTTTCACAAACGGGTTAAATTGAACAAGCTCACACCCCACAACGATCGGTATTTATTCAATCCACGTACGGACCTCCGCAGAGGCGGACGTGACGTGTCTATCAGCGTCCATTTGCTATATATCAACAACGCACAATCGCAACGAGTACGCCAACGCAGCGCTATTGCTAAACAAATAACGAACTCGCTTTGAATAGACGAATAAATTTACAATTTTTTGTACAACTACCGAATGTGATTTTACATTTAAATAGAGTTATTTATGAATGCAAATATTTGTTCAATTCTTATACAACAATGCAACATAAATGTACCTATAACATATAAAACTTTAGTAGCATTTGGAATTTCTTTCGATTAAAAATGAATCAAATTGACTTTTTTAAAGTGGTGAATAAATAAAAAATTGTAAGGATTCTTTCTTGTAAGGATCGACCGCCCAGAGAAGAAAAAAAATGTATTTCTTGTATCACGGGTATTCTTTCGTAACTGAGTTACCAGGAACGCAGAAAAGACGAGGAGTATCTGTATGTAGTTGAAACCCGAGCGCGGTGTGCGAAGAGTAAACTGATATGTCAGACAAGGTAAGCAAGTCAGCCGGCAAACGGTAGTGGCGTAGTGCAAACAAAATAGCCGAACTCGCCACCAGAGAGCAGATGGCTGGCGACGGAACGCGTTACGGCTGTTTTTATTAAAATGTCTATTAGATCCACTATACTCTATTCTGACGATATAATTTTCTATGTATTGGTGGTTAATTGTGGAATTTCGAAATAAATCTTCCGATAGCACCTACTATGTTTTCAAGTCATCAACTTCGAGAGGACTTATCGATCGAATGTCGATGGTAGGCATCGGTTTACAAATAGCGGAAAATGTATTTTCATAATAGTGGATATCTATCCGTAGAGAAATAATTATTTTGACAATTTACATCTTAAATCATTTTTGCTCGGGTGGCATTACATATGCGTAAGGAGTTTTACAAATCTTCAACAGCGAGCCTAGCTCGACTGTCTTATTTATAACGTACTCTTCAAATTTATTTTTTTATGGTCATTGCAAAATTTGAATGAGGCCGCAAACAGCCCATGTGCCGGGTTTTGCCCAAACCAGTATATTCAACATGAACTCATGAAAGCCACTTTCCGAATCAATAATTAGAATAACTCTAAATCATTATTAAACATACATAAACGTGAACAAACAGACATTTCATTATATTAAGTACACAATAAGTGTTTCATATAAAATAGGCATATCACAAATTCAACATGTATCACTTTTTACGAGTTAATAATAAAGAAATATGATTAGAAATTTGGCATATATAAATAAAAACTTTCTACTTGACTGTGGTTACAATTTTTTAATAGTTTATAGGGTTTGTTATTTAACCAGGACTTCATTTGATGTTAAATAACGAGGGTTATTAACTGAGGGTTAGGTAACGAGGTGGGCTTAGAAAAAACCCTATCACCATGCTATGGCTTCAACATGTTATTTTCCTTAATCGAAAGCTGTGAATTACGTATATCAATTAACCCTGACTTTATTTTGAAAATTAATGTCTAATAGGAATACCTACGGTTAAGAATATTTGAACAAATTACTAGATTGGAGTATGCAAAGTCAGCATATATCCCTTGGTTGTTATAAAAGGGTCAACCCTCATAGTTCAGTTTGGCTAAGTCACACAGCAAATAAATTTGTATCGTTTTTACGTGACTACTATGGGAATACTTGATACAATTGTGCATTGCGTGTGAATTAATTAATATAATTGTAGAATGTGTTATTCAAAATACTTATTTCATGTTTTTTAAAGTACTTCTTATTGGTAATAATGATCTTATGCACTCGTAACCTAAAATGATTTGAATAATATACATATTGCTAAAAAGTCGAACGCAATAAATTAGCTACGTGGTCTTTCAGTTCAGCATAAATAAATAGGGTAAGTTAAGGGTAATTGGTCATTCTTTTATCCGGATTTATTATAAACTAGCGGGCCCGGCAGATGTCGTCTCGCCGTGATTATAAAAAATCCCTGACGAATTTTTTTTTTTTTTTTTATATCATAAGAGGCAAACGAACAGGTGGGTCACCTGATGTAAGTGATCACCACCGTCCATAGACACTTGCAACACCAGGGGAGTCGCAAGTGCGTTGCCAGCCTGTGTAGGGAGGGGGGGAGGAAGGGAAGGGGAAAGTGGAAGGGGAGGGGAGGTGGGTGTCCGGCGCTCTCACTGACCGAACGAAACGCAACAATACAAGCACTGTTACTTCACGTCGATTTTCTGTGAGAGGGTGGTACTACCCCGGGCGAGCCGACCCATTTATGCTGAAACCAGTAATAGTTTCAGCGTGGCTCTACCACCTACAGAATTATATTATTATATACTACATTATATACTAAAACGTTCCTCATCAATCACTCTATCCACCGGTGAAAACCGCATGACAATACGTTCGGTAGTTTTTGAGTTTATCGCGAACAGACAGACAGACAGACGCGGTAGGGGACTTTGTTTTATACTATGTAATGATGTTTTCATCACAATCATTTTTATTGTAAACAGTATCAATTGCAATAATAGTTTTATAATATTTTGGATAACTAATCTTGACACGTTTCGTTTAAGTTTTATATCACGCCAGCGACAATTCTTTTCTATCTTGTTGGAGTGATAGTTTAGGATTGTATGAAATTTTCAAGCTTGACTTGAGAAATTTCAGCTTTTGCTAAAACATTTGGAATGCAAAATTTCTGATGCAAAGGAGAGGAAACATAGAAAAAAAAAGAAAGAACTATGTTATAGAGATAAATAACCATAATAAAAAAAACAAACGACTGACAAAAGAAAAAAATTAAGCTATGCTATTGAATAAAATCCACTTTTGTTTCATGTAACTGAGAAGAAGAACTATGTCTGGTGCAATTTGACATAATGTGACGATGTGTGAATGTTTATTTTTTTTTTTCCCCCCCCCCCCCTCCCCCCCCCCCCCCCCCCCTTTTTTAATTTTTTATTTTTTTTTTTTTTTTTTTTTTTTTAAAATTTTTACCCCCCCCCCCCCCCTTTTAATTTACCCCCCCCCCCCCCCTTACTCTCTAATTTATTAATCCCCTTACCTAAAACAGAATTATGTTGGATACTGATCATAATTTCAATATAAATACGTCACTAATTACTCAATTTAGAGATCAGAGCTCGCGGCGGAAGATACGGGAACTGAAGTAAATAAAAACAATGCTGGCCGTCCGTGCGGGTGGGTCCGTCGCGTCGCGAGGGTTCAGAGAAATAACGACAAATATTTGCAGCCAACATCGCCCTCGCCTACCCTTCATTACAATGCCTCCACCGATTACATTCCATTGTTATTGAAAGTATTAAATATAATTTGCAAACACTGCAGTAATATAATACTTCGAGTATCGCATCAATTCAAATTCCACTTAGTATGAGTCGGAACAAAATTCAATAAGACAATAATAATGGTAGCGCAATATCTACACATAAGCGATAAATACGTATGTATGAAAGTTCAGTTACAACATATAACTTCTGTAAAAAAAAAATTCGTTTTTACTTCGACTCAGGATCTCTTGGATAACGAAAAACGAAATGCATTTTCTTCTAGCTCTATGGTTTAGGTTTTATAGACATTTAGTAAACAACTCTATGAAACTCTTAAACTATATTTGTTCTAGAATATGCAAGGTCTTAACGACATTTTTTAATGTTCGAATAGTTACTTGACACACTCAGAGCTATGTTGATATTTAATTTTTAAAACACAAAATTAAGGAGCCGATGGCTAACTAGCAACGAGGATTAAATCTAGTTATTATTAATTAGATAGACCGACAGTCAACGATGTATAAATTATTTAGCTATTACAGTATTAAGATTCAATAGTTAGTACTATTATTACTGCTGATGACTGAACGAATCTTATGGTAAAACATAGTCAAAATATATTTAGACACTATAGTGTTAATTGGTGTGATTAACAATACATTAGACAATCGATAGGGCAGATCGCATCACGTGAGAAGATCTCACCTGCCGAGGCGCCGTCCCCGCAATACACCCCTGCCACTAATTACCATCCATATCTGAATCAGATAAAGGAATAAAAACCGGGCGTCCTTTCCTTTTCGTTTCACATTTACATAATAATGCGTGGAGCATAACGACCGCCGGCGAAGCAACAGGCGCATTATTATAATGAGGCTGACGGAGCGCCAACTTGTCTCTTAACTTTTTATATTCGCTCCTGCACCGATTTCCACGTACGTATGTACCTACGTACGTACAAATTATGCGATGTCGCAATCGTCCGTACACTTCTCGAAATGGACGGATGCTCATTAAAGACTCGAGAGATTATAGCTTTGACTAGCTGTGGCCGCGAATCCGTCCGAGTGGAATCTAATGTTAAAAAAACAGTGACGAATAAAATAATCTGAACGTATTAAGTCAATTTACTTATTTACTTTTCTATCGTACTTAAGTCGCGTTGTCATTAAGATTACAGTAACTGTTGATAGAGTGAACCCATTTTAATGAAACCAAGACTAAATGCTACTCAAGGATATGTCTTATGATAGGGAGGTTTTATCGGGAACGCAGTATTTTAATAGTGATGCGTGTTAAAACAAACAGACAGACATTTAAAAAAATGATTGAAATATATTTCATTACTTATTCCAAGACACCTGCAACAATTTTTTTCACAAAAATCGAAAAAGTACAGATAAATTCGATTTACATTATTATTATATGTATAGAAGATAAATAGTGATTGATAGATAGATAGATAGATAGTATAAGATTCAATCGAACTGTTTGATATGGAATTCAGTTTAAAACGATAAATACGATCGAATTTTGAACAGCCCGTATAATTAAATATTTGATTTAGTTCTCTCTGAGCAGTGCGAGAGTGGTTGTGCTGCAGTAACGGAATGTGTTTGTGCGAGCGTGCATGAGACAATGCAGTCTCCGCTTTAATTGTGTGGGGGACTCCCATATGACGTTACCCCATTCACTGCTTTAATATTCGGAGCGTACACGTATGCGATTAAGTATGCTTTCCGAATATACGGGGGACCCTTCATATAGAAAGTTTTTTTTTACATTTCGAAGGGTGGCGGCACGGTACCTACGAATTGTACATAAGACCCCCAGTTATAATGAATGCTTGCTAACACAGAAATCCATTGAATAACATCAGCAGTAGATTTATTTCTAAATCTATTTTTTTTTATAATTCTCATTACAAATGTTATAAATTTAAAATGAATTTTTAATACGAACTATCTAATATCGTTACTTAGCTCTTGTACTTTGTTTGTAGTTACTTGCTTTGCTCCCGGCTGAACATGCGTTTATTTGTTCTAATAAATAGTCGCGCAAAACGGTTATGTAAATATACTTCACGTTCAAATATCCACGCATACCGATTTTTTTGGCAATCTGTAGAACGTCAAATTATAATAAAATTCATATCATACAATACCTCCTTCGTGGTAACACGTGTAGGTGTACCCTTATTTAAGTTGTCAAAACAGTGACAGAGTTATCAAAAGTGAGATTTATTCCAGATATCAATCGATTTCATATATGTGGTGCAACTATCCCACTATTCCTCTGAATAGACTCATTATTAATATATTAGTCAGTTTGACAGCGCTAAGATATTCCATGATTATGTTTTTTTTAATAGTTAGTAGGTTTTAGCGTTTTAACACAATATCATTTGATATCAAACGACGATCCAGATCGTCGATCAATCTATGGTAAAACACGCTAAATCGAGACGTGGACTAGCTCTCAAGTGCAGCTGCCGGAACACACCAAGTGCTTGGTAGCAGACTTTGAACTTGACCTGAACTTGTAGCTACCCCGGACAGGGTTAGACAGAAATTGCTACCGCATTGTAATCTTCGTATTAAGTTTATGTAGTCTTCAATATAACAGCAGAATTTACGATCAATACTATCTTTCAATATATATTTTTCATGTGTATAATAACTATTACAAATCTGACAATAGCAATTTGTATGACTTTAATAACTTATTTCTTGACTAATTTAACAATGAACATTAAAATACTTAAGAGAAAAAAACACCAAGGCGACTCTATCGATCGCCTTATGCTCTCCACACTTTTTTATTCCATTCCAATACAGGGATGGATAAAATTACACCGGGGTATTATCAAGCGATTATTTATAGAAAATTTGGTCGCTTTGTGTTCCTTCCGAGTGCACGGTCCGGACGATCTGTCGTGTTCGCATTATTACCGGGACTTCAACGGCGCTGTGACCCTGGTAACGGCTTATTTTTTTTATAAGTTTTAGGAAAACCGTTACTCAAATATAAAATTAAACTTGGTGGCGGTTTCAAAATATCTAAAAGGTAAATTAACAAAGGGAAATAACAGCCAACTATTCTGCAATCTTTGCGTAAAAGAATAGATCTGGGTTTTTTGTTCTCTTTTGAAGAGACGGTTTCTTTATTTAATATCTTTTGTAATCTATACTAATCTACCTATACTAATATTATAAAGCTGAAGAGTTTGTTTGTTTGTCTGAACGCGATAATCTCAGAAACAACTGGTTCGATTTGAAAAATTATTTCGGTGTTAGATAGCTCATTTATCAAGGAATTTATGTATCATTACGCTAAGATCAATAGGAGCAGAGCACCAATGAAGAATATTTCAAAAAAGTTTTTTTTTCCTTTTCAGAGCTTCCGCTGCGTGTTAGCGTTTCTCCAAAGTAACTATTCCACACGGATGTAGTCGCGGGGAGAAGCTATTAAACAATAAAGTTACCATTTAGTACAGAAACATAATTTATTCAACGATAATTTCTTAATTTCTTTCCATTACTACACAGAAACTCGAATAAACCCTAGAACACTCACAAGAAACAAGAGTTCATGCAAGGAATCTCAGAACCTATACATAGTCTGTATAAAAATCATTGGTATTAGTATCATTCATATCAGCCGTGATATCATTATGAAACCTTGACATATATATGGTTCATAACAAAATAACGACAATATTTCACATGCATTAAGGCACAATTTTTCTTTTGTTGACTTTCTTTTCAAGTAACAATCCTAACTCTGATGACAATAATGAATCGATCTGAATTAATCGTACTATTGTTATTGTCCGTCATAGACTTCATATAAACGCTATTAAATACCAAATATTATGTTGTTATTCAATAAAATTCAGACTTTTAATGAGCAACTGTTAATTTGGCACACTACGTCTCAAGTGATGCAAGTTACTGTTTTTTTTAATATAAAACGTTAAAAACTTAAATTAATGAGTATGAAATATTGAAAAGTGAAAAATAAAATATTTATATCGACATAGCTTTGTCGATATCGACCTTAGTCAATAATAATAGCACAGTTGTTATTAGTAGCTTCAGTTCAAGCTCAGTAGCTTCAATAAGGTTTATTAATCATATTTTATCTTCTAATTTTATAAATTTTATCAAAAAGTAGCAAGTCTCTCTGTTGAAATGATAAAGAAATTTAGTCTAGTATTTTGAACTAAAATGTTTACCGGCCAGGCGTATCTCTGACATTATGTATGTTACCGGCATGTTTGACCTTAAAATTAGATGTTTTTTATGCTTGCATATGCAAGTTTACATGTACAATTTATAAAGTATTGTACGTTTTAAATCAAATTTTGAAATGTAAAATATTTAGTATAACGCCATCTAACAAAAACTCGAGAAACTACATTGTTGGTTCTCTGACAAAGCGCAAAATGTAAAAACGCAAGTTACGTTTGATTATTACAACAACGTTTAAAATAAATCCCTAGAAAACAATAATTTTCTGATCCTACTTATTATAGAACAAAACAAACGAAAAAAACTTTATTCATGATTCAGAAATAACGATAGATTAACTTGTTTCATGTGGAAATAAACTATAGAAGATATTTTAGCTCAGCCAGACTACTGCTCGACGCTGATTGGACGATGAAAACGGCGGGGAGCATGCGCGTTCGATGACTATTCGGTTCAAAGCCGAATACTGGCGCGTTTGCTCTGTGATACCAGGGCCACAGCACTCTGTAGGAGTTACTACATTAAACGTGTTTGCCAATAGAAACTATAACCTATTGACATGTAAATAAAGTCGACAATGTCTTGTCTCACGGTTTTTTATACACGTCCAACCGCACTAACAGATAACAAGGCAAAGTACTACAAGCAAAAATGGTATCTATGTCGTGCACTATAGATTTAAATTTAAATGAAGTAATAAAATAATATTTTCCATTAAGCAGTTTCCTAAATTTGACAGAGACTACTTACTATATAGATGACAAGCCTTCTGAAACTTTTTAACGGTAGCGACCTATTAAAATAAATATTGTAAGAAATTGTTTTTTAGCGTAAGAACCTAATGTTTTATGGCATATTAATATTAGTATTACGAATTAATGTATTTTATGATAACTTTGTAATATTTTGCAGTGTAAATGGTTACTTGTTGACTTTTGTCAACAAAATAAATAAGGGATATTCAGTGCAAAGATTTTTATTCGTTGACAGATAAACTATATGATACTCACATAGCTCATGTTCATGTTCATATAGTTCATGTTTTACTGAAATTTGCTCACGATAGTCTTGATGGAGATAATGAGGCTTGAAATTGTAGAGCTACATAAACAACAGGCATGATATATGTATATCTCAAACTTAAATATTGCTCATTTATTTTTTACGTTACCATTTAGTAATGCATCGGTAGAACGAAGATTTAGTAATGTTTACAACAACAGCAAACCGATAACGCTTACATAGAAATACTTTATTATCGGTTTAATCTAAGCGAATAACATGTTACAAAGCTTGGAAAAACAGTAGACTTGAGTAACTGCAACCAATTTCGATCAAATACATAAGATCCGATTTCAATGGAAACTAGAAAAGTAGCTCTAATCTTTGGTCAAGTTTGCGTTTCGAATGAAAACCGTATTTCGATCGGACACTTATATTATTTTATTCGTACCCTGTTACACTGACAAAGAAAGAAAAGGCAGATAAGGATACATAAATACAACAATTTATTTAGCGACTGTCGTATTAACTCGAAGATATATAAGTATAACCAAAAGAAGTATAAAAATGATGCTAATATTAATCTAGATATATTGACTATTGATAAATGACAATTCAGTCACTATTGTATCCATTTTACACGAGCATTGTGTAATTCAGACGGTTGATCGTAACGCAATTTATTGCCTTTTTCTATACATATAGTGGATAGTGGACTAACATGTTGTTTCGTGTAATGTATAAATTTTCATAATATAGTCAATTCCTGTGTAATACCAAAGAATTCTGGTCTAGACGAGGATTCAAACCTGTACGATCGTGTAGTCCGGTGAAGCTGTTAAGACCTTGCTAGGTCAATAGCGCAGTCAGTTCGAGAAAAATAACCTATACGATCATACAGCATCATCTCGTTCTCTCTTATTAGCATGCAACGTAGTGTTCCATTGTCAGTTGTGATTATTAAGGATAGCATAGAATCTCAACTACCAATACCTATTTATGAGTGTCTGACAAGAGATTAGCAGCTTTGGAAGTGGTCACCGGCTGAGTAAGTACTAATAATGTAGTCCACTTGTATACTACGTTTTATATGTTACTCTTGCACTTCACTCTAAAAATGTTTATAGGACCAAATAACAATATTCACTTTATTAGACTATCTTTTGGCATAATGGTAGTATTTGCATACCGAGTCGATTGACGCGGTTTCAAATTCTACAGTGATCCTAATATTTTGGTGAAGGAAAACATCGTGTGATGAATTCATACCATTTCCAATTGCCCGTCAGGCTAGTTACCGATCTGAGACAAAACAATTCAGTACCTATTTCTCCTTGTGTCAATGAATTCCTTTTTTATTATTTAGAAGCCATTGACGAGCTTTAGTGTGTTCAATAAAAACATTTTGGAAGCAGTTTTTTTCTCTACTTTGGAACACGCGCATATTTTAATTTCGTTGTGCGAGAATGAGAAAATTGTTGATTGTAAATGATAAGACTGTTTGTTGTAAACTCCCCAACAGGCAAAATGTTTCAAGTATAAACTGATTTAAACTCTGTTGAAATTTCAAATTCCACTTTATTTTTAATTGCTTATGGTCGAACACTAATATAACACCTATGGAGTGTATTTCGCCATGTGTACTTGAGATTCAGTCCCTTTTCGCTTATTGTGTTAGCAACTTAGGGCAGAACGTCACCTAATGAAGTGAGAATAGCTTAGCTTCTAGAAGTTTCTTATTTAAATCTTCCTTCTTGTACTATTTAATTTTATGAATGACATATGCAACGCCTAACTTTTCCATGTATTCGACAGTAAAGAAAAATATCTTTCGAGTGGATATATTTCAAAAATATAATAATATTATTTCTTTTTATCAAATGAATAATTTGTATTTCTTTCTATCCGCCTCGCTGGGCGTAATTATGAAAAAAAGTCCTTGTTCACAACATAATCGAACTCTATGTTAAATTGCATTAGAGTTTGACTAAGTGTACGAGTGTAATTAATCGTGATGACGTAATCGGAATCCGAGCTAGAGCCCAGGATGCTTCGAATATTGCTTTGTCTTCTCCAGACACAGAGGCGATGACAAAGACTCAAAAGAATTCGACACCTCTAATTGTTATGCGGGTGTAAAACGGTATATGTGAAATATAGATTGTACTACGAAAAACTTCGATTCTCTTGACACTCCTAATATAGCCAAGAGAGAGGAAACTTGAATAGAGTAAAACGATTTCTCTAACCGACAATGACATGCCCATTTCAAGATAACGCTAATTTGAGTATAAATATATGTACTTCCGTTTATATAGTTCACGGTTCGTGGTACGAAAGTAGATTAGTAAATTTAGAGATTAACTCATTCAAGGTGACGGAACTTTTTAGAGAAAAAACTATAAATGATAATAATATAACAGAAACTAAAGATTTCACTGCATATTAATAAAAAAACAATGTGTATACTCTATAGTATAACACTGTTACATATAAATTATCTATGCAGTTTTTAGATTATTACGTATATCCATTCAATTAGGTGGAGTCTGCGGATCGATGCAGTAACAAGAGGACGTCTTTTGAAGGGTTATCTATAGCAATTGAATTAAAATACGTTGTTCTTCTTCGATTACCATGTCCTTTTACGAAATTAGGTACTTAATCCTACTTAAAATGACAAATTTCGTATTTTCGCATATCTTACTGAACTTCCATAGAAAACAAATAAAACAAAAATTTGCAAGTTATGCAAGTGGCTTCGTTCGTTTGTTCCAAACTTGTTTTGTATTATACATTCAGATAATGACGTAAAACCTCGTTTTTTTTTGACAACAAATCTTACTGACTATTACTGCCATTGTCGAGTATGTAATAACATTACAAATACCTTGGGATAATTTCAATGTATAGATATCAATGTTAAGTTAGTGACTCCCTTGTTAGAACTTCCCATAGAGTTTTTCTGGCATTTCAAAATTCATACTCCGTGGTATTATTTGCCATCCAATTCACTTCAATATTACAAAATATAGAGCCAGGGAACAGGGATCATGAATAAAATATAAAATCCATTACGAGACAGACTAATATCTCGCGAAAAATTTTGTCTCTATGTCTGATAGTTTTTAGAATTACCTTGTATTTACATATTTTAGTAAGAACAGACACACAGGCGAAGGTAACTTGGTCATGCAGCCTCGTGTGAAATTACTTAATTCATCTAGTTGAAAGCTATTCCATATACAATTATAAACTAGTGTCCTCCCGCAATTTCGCCTGTGTATTTTTATAAATGAAGCCCCCCTTTTTCCCCCTTCCCTTTTTTTTTTTTTAAAAGATACCCCCCTTTTTTCTTTTTTTTTCTTTTTTTTTCTTCCCCTTTATGTTTTATGCAACGTACACCGAGGTGGCTCTGAGATGGCAGCATTTATTTTCACTTACTTATCGTTATATTTTGATGAAATTAAACATTATCTTCATAAATCATAGTCAATGTGTTATTTTAATGTATAAGCTATATTATTATAAAGTTTCATCAAAATCCGTTAAGTGATTTTTGTATAAAAGAGCAACAAACATCCAGCCATCTTATCAAACTTACTAGTTTATGTACAGACATCAATCAATATTTAGAAAATTAATATATATCGAGCTTTTCATAGAATAAGTGCTAATTTATGTCGCTCTACTTGGTTTAAAATTACTTTTCCACGAACTTCGCTAAAGAGCAGTAGAGTCCAAATAGATTAATTATAAAGATGTTTGATTGTTTTCAGACACAAACCAAGTAATGAACAAAAATCACCGATGACGTCGCTACGGATACGAAGCTGGAATGGATTGAATTTTTGATTTATAGAATTATTAATGTGTTTGGGGACGCCAAGATGGCGCGGCAATGCAACCAGAGACAAGATGTGCTGTATTATGAAGATTTACCAGAGAATAGTATGTACCGTGATGAGAGAGCCTTGCTCCAAATTTGAATTTTTTATAAAAATAATAGAAGAATATCGTCATTTCGACTTAATTTTGTGATTACAAGATTTGTACTTATTTGTTTTTACAAAAAATTACAAAACAAAAATTTATGATATTTGTAGGATGTACATGAGCTTTGACTTGCTTACTTTGGAAGCGAACTTGATAGCTTATGTAGTGTATTAAAGTGCATATATTTCCTTTTTATTACTGTATAATCTGTGACTTAGGTAATATTTTGTTAGATATGGATATAAAATCAAAATTGTATCGAAATAATCGTTCTTGTAAACTCTTGAATTGCTTCAGTCTTCCTAGAAAGTATAGCAACATAACCACCACCAATTTGCATTGAAGAAGATAAGAACAGTCTAGATTTAAAGCGAAAATAAGCTATGAAAATGTGGCTGTTATAAAGACATGTCTATGTTGAAATATAATTTTAATAAAGAAACACAAAACAGTAAAATTAACTTCTTTTTTTCTTAAAACGTATTAAATATTGTCATTTTAATCAGGTTGTATCTGGAATACAGTCACATTATATCTTGTAATACATTAAAAGTCTCCAATACAATGGTGCAAGGTTGCCCCTTACATGAACGAGCCCTCAATGATTTCCAAACTAGTTTACTGTCAAAGAGATATGTCATCTCAAGAAGGGCGCGAATTTATAAAGAAGCGTACAGTTTCACACCGCTGCCCTGTTCCTTGAACTCGGTTAAGGGGAGACCTCCTAATAATACACATCAAAAATAAAAATATAAAGGAACACAAAAACCCTTACGATAATTTCAAACAGCTGCTATAAAATGTACAATGCCGAGATTAATCTACGAAAACATGTATAGCGATGCACATTTGTTATATTATAGCGACAAACAATTTTGAAATTCGGTGCAAGCAAAACAAACGAAACGGTCCGTCCATTGCGACATGGGCAGTTTACAAATAAGCGAACCAATAAAATCGACGTTGATATGTGATCTCGCATGCACCGTTTTGCAACGTTAGAACACGTTACGATGCTTTCGTAAAATAATAAATAATACAAAGCTCACCTTTCTAATTCTCTTCTTCATGATACGCTCAGCAGCGTACACGCTGTCGCCCAGCTCCATTTTATGCATCCCCAGTTTGGCCGGTGGTGAAGTATCAAAAATCCAAATAGCACTGCAATCCAATTAATGTGATCCTGTCACTGCATCCAATTAGTATTGCACTGCAATCCGAGTCACATTCTTTGTCACGATTCACAATACATAATGTTTCTTGGCTCAATCACAGTTCAAAGTTGCCGCGCGAACAATCCTTTTTCTTGTAGAAATGCAATACGTCCTCCCCACACTGTATCACAGAAGAAACTGAGGTAGGGGGACGAAGTCACCACGCCCCGCGCCCCGCACACTCGTTTGCCCAAATACGCCGACAGAGAGCGCCACGAGTTCATAAGCGCCCGCTCGATAGTCTGTAAACAAGTTTTATTTTCATCATTCAATCGTGTTTTCAGCTAACAAGCCTGGTAATAAAAAAATAAATACTGTAGGTATTATACCTTATCATAAATATGTTACAACATATTTCTTATATATATAATTGCTATAAAAAATGTTGATAAACATAATAACGTTATATAATATGTTATTGTTAAAGATAGTGTCATCGAAGCCTAAAATACAAACAATATTTATACAAAGAAGAAGATCCAAAACTATCAACTCCGTAATTAATATTGCCTGTGAGCTAAATATACTGTAAGATGGTAGGTATATTCTATATTGCGTTGCGTCGCGTCGGGCTACGCCGCGCCGGTACTTAGTAAATGCGTCTCGCTCGAATCGGTGGCGAACGATTCCCCGCAGTGGCACGGGAGCATGCCGCGCGCCGTGCGACGCGGTGGAGGCACAATGCCGCCGAACGCGACGTTGCCGCTATGCGCCAGCTGCGAGAGAAAGATCCAGCGCCTACCCTATTATTTACGCGCGACGTTGCCAGACCGACCGACCTACGTTGATTACGAGGACACCGCTTTTACGTTCGATTATTCGACACATAATGTATGTTTATATCAAAATTTTCACTAGTAACAGATATCTATTTTTAAAATAGCTTCTTAATATAACGATAGGAGTCTTTCCTAAAAGTTTTTAGCGTTACCTGTATGTCACCACCGTTTACGAAGTCTCTCAAACATATTCACAAATCGTCGGTAAACAGAGACGAATCTTGTATCGAATAAATAGCGATATAAAGAATTTTTCATAGAACCGTCAGCGAAAACGACCTACTAACAGAGCGCGCGTGAAGTAACTAAGGCATTTTCGGTCGTATCGAATCGGGTTGGCATTCGTGAAAGGTCGGTATTTTGGGCTACGCGGAGTGCGGGACGGGTGTCGCACTGAGACGTGTGATTGGTCGGCACGCGCGGGCGGCGTGCAACGTTCAGCGACGACCAATGGCAAACCGCGACGCAGATCCGCCTCCTGCAAGTCGACCGCCGTGGTCTCCTCGCTCGCTCTATCAGACTCGTTCGCTCGATCTTGGCGTTGTTTTTTGTTGAACGCGGCTCACATAGAAAAATAAACGGACATTTTGGATTACGTGCTCCGAGAAGGGTCGCCGGATGCGGGCGCGGCACGAACGCATTTATTTATTTTGTCGGTATTGTTACAAGGAGATATGGAGAATGATAAATAGAATACAGCTTGCGTCGACTCGATACAATCGATTGTCAAAAACGGTGAACAAATTTTATTTTTGTATTAGAGATTGAAATGACTTTTACGGAAACGGAAAAATGAGATTCGTCAACCAAATGGTATATTTACTTGCAGATCCATAGGGCACATTAATCGGGTAATTGGAATTTAATCAGTACTACTATTGATTGACATTGAAGAATAATATTGTAAGGAAAGTTTGAGAAATGAGCAATTGTTAATTTTACTGCGTTTTGACCGGACGATTTCCTCTTTCTCTCATTGACTTTCTTGTTGGTTTGCGTTGTGGCTTCCCTCGGGAAGAATAATTTACCCACAAATATAAAGATCAAAGTAATCCCATCGTATAATTTAAATATTAGTTACAAATAACAATTCATCTCTCGATTGATTCAAGAGTTATTAAATAAAAAAAGGTAATCACCTATATAGTTAGGTACTAAAAATATAATATTTAGTTCAAAGTTGAGTCAAAATTTCAGTTTCACCATAGGTAGATATAAGATAACGTTAAAGATAGCGGAGATATCTATTAATGTACACTATATAGAACATAATATCTCCTTGTGAAGTAATGTAAGGATAAATATATAATAATTTTAAAATAAACATTTTAACAGAAATGCCGTCTGACTGATACTATGTAATCATTGCGATCCGTGGTCCGTTCTGATAAGTTTCTACTTCTTAGGATTGAATTGAATAATAATAATCTAATATCTAGTACCTACTACCTACTATTCTAAGATATGTTGTACGCATCTGAGTGCTGGGCGACGAGATGCGAGATGTGGCAGAGATGCGAATGTTAAGGTGGATGTGTGGTGTAACTAGAATGGATAAGATCAGGAATGAATACATCAGAGGAAGTTTGAAAATAGCACCAGTGACAGAGAAGTTAAGGGGTAATAGGTTAGCATGGTATGGGCGCGTCATGGGGAGAGAGATGAAGACGATGTAACTAGAAAAGCTTTGAGTATGATAATCGATGGATATAAGAGTAGAGTAAGACCGAAAAAGGTATGGATAGATTGTGTGAAAAATGATGTGTGTAAAAGGTGTGAATACTGAGATGATATCTGATAGGGGAGAGTGGAAAAGGAAAACATGTTGTGCCGACCCTACATAGGTGGGATAAGGGTAAGAAGATGATGATCTAGTACCTAACGCATGTTCACACTTCAGGTGGGAATGTCGTTGGATATTGAAGTTAATTTTCCACAAGCTTTATCTACCTATGGTCAAGTACCTATTATTTATACCGATCTGATGTTTATTTCTTTGTTCCCCGACTTAGAACATAGTTAGTTATATTTATATTAATAAATCATTGCATAGTATAAAACAAAGTCCCCTACCGCGTCTGTCGGTCTGTCTGTTCGCGATAAACTCAAAAACTATTGAACGGATTTCCAAACGGTTTTCGTCAGCCGATAAAGTGATTCATGAGCAACGTTTTGGTATGTAATTTGTCAAGGATTTTTTTATAATCAGGGTGGGGCAACGTCTGACGGGCCCGCTAGTAAAAAATAACTATAAAAACTCAATTGCCGAATGTATGTAAGCGGATAATTGCAGGCCCTGCTCCTATTTCGCTAATCCTTTTTTTTTGTGACTGTCATTGTCAGCACGAGGTTTTTGATTAAGAAAATGTTTAACATTCGTCCGAAAAAAACAATGTACGTTAAAATATGTCTATATATAAAAGTAAGCGAGCGAATGATAGGTATAGAAGACAGTTGAAAGAACTTAAAAAATATTTACAGTTTAGTTATTTGGCTGTCATATCATTACATTACATGGCACTGTAAAGTCAAGTCAATAAACAAAGTCGCTTTTCGCGTCTGTATTTATGTATGCATAAGTTTTAAAATACTATGTAACGTATTTTGTTACGTTTTTCACTATCATTTGAAGAATACTTCCGAAAGGTTTATACACGTGTATTCCATTTATAGAGAATGGAGAAAAATCAATTAATTTGTGATCAATTCGTAGCAATATTTTTCGGGCGCAGACTTACTCTGCTGATATATCAAAATAATGTAGGTAGTAAGGAATTTTATATCTTAAAGAAGGAAGCGTCCAAGAAAGTCCGCGATGATAATGTAATATCTGTCTCCGAATGTGACTGAGTTAGCCAACATAGTGTTAATATTTATCCAATTAAATATACTAGCGGTCCCGGCAGACGCTGTCCTGCCCTGACTATAAAAAAAACATTTACAAATTATATACTAAAACCTTCCCCATGAATCACTGTATCCACTGGTGAAAACTGCATGAAAATCCGTTCAGTAGTTTTTGAGTTTATCGCGAACAGACAGACAGACAGACGCGGTGGGGGACTTTGTTTTATACTATGTAATGATAAGTTACCTCGAAGATTGAATCTAGATTAAAATTGCCCTTTACGTTGTGTCATTATAATGAATAGTTTAGAAGATATCACAGAATAAAAATTACTCGCAATATCCGGAGCAAGTAATTTGTATGACTGAACCGTGTGCAGCTTCGTCAATTTTTATGAACTATCCACAATGTCAAAGTATCAAATTTATTGGACACTTAGAACAACATTGCTCCCGGGTAAAGCCGGAACGAGTTCCTAGTAAATTATGATCAAAGAAAGTAAGCAATTAAATCATGGAACGCAAACAATCGGCCAGTCTCTTAGTGAAGTAATCGTTCGTTGAGAGTCTGAACTCTATAGTTAGATAGTTTCCATTATATATTTTACTAGCTGATACACGCGACTTCGGCACCGTCGTTTGTTATCTTGACAATTAATTTTATGTACAGAGGTAGAATAGGTCGGTCCATTTCTCCACGGCAACGAAACACTCATCGTTGAACGCGTTATGTTTTTAAATATCATAGTTCATTGGATAACTTAATAATAACTTTATTTGAAACTAGCGGGCCCGGCAGACGTTGTCCCGCCCTGATTATGAAGAAATCCTTGACAAACTATATACTAAAACGTTCCTCATCAATCGCTCTATCCACCGGTGAAAACCGCATGAAAATCCGTTCGGTAGTTTTTGAGTTTATTGGGAACAGACAGACAGACAGACGCGGTAGGGGACTTTGTTTTATACTATGTAATGATTATTTTTATTTTAAGAAACACTCATGTAACCTTACCAAATCCGCGCGTTGGTCTGTGGGTCCGACGACATAGGTAGGCTCATTTAAAAAAAATGCAAAACGCGGTATGGTCTTCTCAATAGCCGTACAGCTCATGGTCTACTTCAAATGAAATGAAATCAAGATCAAAAAATATATGAATGTCTAAACTACCACCGGTTCGGAAAACAACCCAGTCATAGAGAAGAACCGGCAAGAAACTCGATTATAATGGGTATAGCATGGACGTTCTTCCATAGATATAAGTCCGAGTCAAACGCTTTGGCCGCTCTGAATATAGCTTTGAATTCGACTTTGTGCATAGTACAGTCAAGAAGTTAATACAAAATAAATTTAAAATATTATTAAAGGAATTTAACATATTATACGTACAATATATTACGTTTTTAATCAATTGTGATTGAAGTAGATATTTGCCTATTACATTAAGTAATGGCAGTACAACGACCACGTTACTACTTTCGGAAGATTTTGTAGAACAAAGCTACGACTTCGATTGTGTTATCTTGTAAACGGTTTGACACCTAATTGACGTAAAACTCTTTAGTTGAATTGAGCAGACATATACATAGAACAGACATATGAGAATACATACATATAGAATATTTGCAAAAGATTAGAGATAAAAATGAACAGACAATAAAAGTCGAGTCATTACTGAGGTAATAAAACAACACTAAAAATTAGAAATGGACAATCGTAGCCGAACAATAGAGTAATGGACAAACATATAATATTAACAGTTCGCCACATCAAGTATTTGTCAGTTATAATTAAATGCAAATGACATTCAATCACCTGGTTGGTGAGTTTTGAGTGATCGCGTACTTTATTTTAATGCGCAGTATGCAGTATGAATATGCAGCAATTGTTTTTACCTGTGGGAAATATCTTGTCACATATGTTGTGCAGATATTATGCGTGTTATAATACAGTTATTGCAAATGAAATACATTCATAATAGAGAAATAATTTGTAATAACAACGGCCTCCGTAGAAACAACATTTTTCGAAGACCCACCCGTCTTCTAAAATCTTTATATATAAAAATCAATGTTTGTAATAACATTTATTTTATTATATTCGGCAATAACATTTATATAGGCGTATGCTTGCAATAATACATTTATTTTTATGACAAATGTGATACGTTATATATGTATATCGTTTTATCTACACTAATATTATAAAGAGGTAATAAATACCCTTCTTTATATATACCTACACAGATGAAGTAGTTGATATAATAGAAGCTATCAAATATGTACTATCACATAAATTAGATCAAATTATTATATTCACAGATTCTCTAAGTTGCTTACAAACTATTCTCAGCATAGTCCGATTTTTGCTAAAGTAAAGTCCCCCGGTTATGATATTTATTAAATTCCATTTGTATCAATGTCATTGTTTATTTTTTTTTTTTTTTTTTTTTATTTATTATTTAGTTTAGGGGCTTTTGACTCTAGTCATATCAGCCCCATCGTAACCTAATTATACTAATGTTAAGAGAATTTATGTAGTTCTGGCATGGAAACCAGGACGTAGTGGGATCCAAGTTAATGAAGCTGTTGATTTTCTTGCTAAAGAAGCTATCCAGACTGTATATTTTGATCACCCATAAAACCTATGTTCAGGATTTAAACAACACTGATTTGCTTGCCTCATGGAATTCAAACTAGAATGTATCCAACCGAATTAAAGGCATATCATATGCTTCCGGATATATTCAGGATAACATTCCGGGTAAGCTATGGCTTTATAAGTTTCGTGACTGTTGCAAGCTTGCTGCGTCTACTATCTGTAGACTGACGATCTATCTGTAGAAATATGCTCCCCAGTCCATTGTGCTGAGCTCAGAATCAGAGACAACTCAATATGTGAATTTGGGTCGGATGAAGGCACTCTAGAACACATTTTTCTCAATTGCCCCAATTTAGTATTGTATCGTATGATATTTTACCTAATAATATACCACGTCCGTCTTTTTAACAATCGCATAAGAGTGTGTATTTTCTCCTGTCGTCAATTCTATAGGTATATTATATATATAATTCATAAACTTTCCAAAGGAAGCCGCAGGAAATCGGCATATATGGACAACTAGGAATCGCATGTAACTGTTTTCTTAAATAAAACTCGTTTTGAGGATGGTCTGGAAATTTCCATTCCATGTTAATGATTTATTTGAGCAAAACGGAGTCAAATAACACATAGTTCTATTTAGTTTTACCTAATAAGTGACACACAAATGCGATTGAAGTGAAAGCGAATATATCAGCAACTTTTGAAAACAACAGTACCTATTTATTATACCCACTGTGATCGTTTTTATATATTATGCTGAGTCGGGAACGATTTTATTTTGAAAAATGGCATTGAATTCTCACAAGAATGTAACAATATTCCATACATGTAACCATAGAACTATGGCATAGTGTACGATGTATAAAAATTGGTAAGAATGAGGTAATAACGGTCGCAACCGCGGATACCGAATTTTGGTAAAGCGGGAACAGACATTTTATGCATAATTTTACGATTTTTCCACAAAAGTTCTAATACTTGATACAATTTTAATTTATTCACTCAATTATTTAAAGTCCTTAACATCGAGTAGATCAAGAGATCAATCACTAAATAGCGGACCGCGATCTGAATCCGGACAGCCGATGTAACTTATTCGGACTTTAACGGAGCGACCAATAACCAGTTTTTCTATTTGTAGTACATACTTGAAGAAAATAAAATAAGTGTATCTTTTTGTTTCCATTCGTATTTTTTTAACTGTAATTTTTATATTGTTTTTCTCTCAGTATGCAAAAGTTAGAAAAGTATGCGTGCACGCACGTCTACGCACCAAATTATAACCGCCGAAATCAAATCCGACTGATAATTCAAAATATAATTTTCTTGTAATTTTAGCATATATTTGATATTGTTTCAGTAAGAAAATGTGTTTCTTTATTTAATTTGTGTGTTATTTCACATTTTAAAAGTTGTCCCTCAGTCATCCATCACCTGTTAACCGGACCGTGGCAATTTTTTACATTATTAAACTATTCGTCAGTTAAAGCAATTGGTATTTTTGACCGATGAAATGAAAGTAAGAATTTTGAAATTATGCAAAATAAACTATTTTGATCGTGGATCAAGTAGCGGGCGGGTGATTGCACTCATTAACTTCCTTCTGCCTTCCGCATCACCTGTAAACGTTCCTATGCACAGTATGAAGAACCAATTAAAGTGGAACCCTTCGGTAATGAACGTTTAGGAACAGGACTATGTCTGTTGGGAAGAGAATTGCATATTTGTCGATTCATTAAATTTAAGGTACCTATCCTATCAACGCTACTATATACTGTAACGAAAGATATCTCAATCATTGCGAAAGGGTAATGATATACTCGATCAGTTTGATAAAGCGTATTCACTTTAAATACACCTGCCACATGTGTAACGACTAAAGAAGAATCAATACCAGATATAATTATTATGTATATCTATTATATATATAAAATTGGAGGTGTGTGTCCCTATATTTCACTTTCAGCTAAAATACGCATTCACGAAAAGTGTTGTATGTGGCAAAGGACAAGCCCATTGTGCACTATAGTGGTTCAAGCGAATTATAAGGGTGTAAAAGAACGGGGGTTGAAAATGTTAACTTTAAATGGACTATATATCTAAAATGGTCTGGATGTTCAGGAAACTTCTGAATGTTCAAAACTTTAATATGTAAACAATGTTCTATCATCGAAAATGTTCTAAAAATCAATCTAAAATTCCAAAATATCTGGAAGCAAAATTATGGGAAGTTCTAAAATCACGTAATTCTATCAATAGTGTCAAAAACAATCCAAATGTTAATATCTGGGAAATCTGGAATGATGTAGGGAGCTAAAACACGTTTAGATTCTATTAAAAAAGTGTCAAAAATTCTAAAATATCTGGGAAGTTCTAAAATCACATTTAATTCAACGATAAATGTTCCAAAATGCTAATGACTGAAATTCTAGAATGAAGAGAGCAAAATCTACGTTTAGATTCTATCAAATGAGAATGTTCAAAAAATTCTAAATGATCTGGAAAGTTCTAAAATGAATGGGAAGTACTAAAATTTACTTTAATTCTATCAATAAATGTTCTAAAAATTCTAAAATGATCTGGGAAGTCGTAAAACTACGTTAATTCTATTAATGAAAATATTTAAAAATTCTAATGATCTAAATAGCTGGTATGCCTTCTCATAATTAAACTAAAAATTGATCACCAGCATATTAATGCGAAATCTTAATACCCAAAATTGTCAATAACAAATATGCGTAAAACAAATTTTAAACAACATCATTAGCAGAAGTTCTCACTGCAAAAAAAAGGAAACCTATTTTTATACCAAATTCCAAAATTTCAATATTACCATTCTGTTTTAAACGACAATTTCCTGTACATTAGCTTATAGATGACTATCAAAAGCGCAAGCACGTCCGATTTTGTGGAGTTAATTTAAAAGAATCCTGTTTTTCACATGGTCAACTCTATGTAGCTTTTTCACGCGAGCAAAAAAAATTTATTTGTTTATCACCAGAATGCAAAAGTGAAACGTAGATATAAGAATGTATTTCAATAAAAATGTTTAGTATATCAGAATGTTATAAAAAATAATGTCACTTAGTCGAAGATTTTATATTTTATTTTAAAAATAAGAAATCAATAAATTAATAAAAAAAAGAAAATGTGCTTTTATGTAAAAAATTGTGAAGTAAGTAGTGATAGATTATTAACATTAACAAATAAGTATACAATTAAAAATGACCCAGCGAAGCGGGTATTCATAGCTAGTACTATATATTTTTTATGCCAAAGAGCAGTAAACAGGCAAACGGCCCATGTGAGTTAAATGGTTACTTAAGGCAACTGGAAAACCAGGGGCATCGCTGCTGTGTTGCTAGCCTTGAACGATGTGTTATGATCTCTTTTTGAAGAGTCTCATGGCCTAACTCTAGGGAAAAACAGTACTAGGTAACCAATCCCACATAGTTACCTAATGATTTTATTTTACTAGATTTTAAGGTGTGTGAATGAGCAGTCAGAGGCAGAAGTTCGGAACAGCAACGAGGGCACCATATCACAAAGCACTTTCAGTTTTACATGCAGTAAAGCACACATAGAGACCTAATGTTTCTGCGAAATTCTTTAATGTAACCTTCGGTTAGTACCTAATCGTCGCTTGATATGTTCCTTGAACTTATTTATACAACAAATTGTTTAACGTGCCTTTAAATCTTAATATAGACCTTGATATTTTTTAACTTTATAAATTTAATGTCTGACTAAAATCGCACGTGCTGTTAAGAGACGATGTACAATAACATGCTAGCATGGTAAACTACCTATACGAGGAGTGGGTGTCGAATGCAACTACCAGAACATACTTAAAATACTTCGCGAACAAATTTTCATCTTGAGTATATTAGATAACTAAACTGGTATTAGAAAAACCTTTACAATCGAAACTTAGTTTCATCACGATGTTACGTGTAGATAGATCTATACGGAGCTCAAACTATATAAGTATTATCAACAACAATTGAACACTTTATATAATGCCGTGCACCCTTGAGCTAGTTGTCAAATAAAATCGACTAAGTGCCTTAAGCGCTCGCTTTAGTAGTCCGGTGAAGCTGTTAAGACCTTGATAGGTCAATAGCGTAGTCAGTTCGACTAAAAACAATTTATATAATCTATAATCGTTATTGGATATTGAATTGCTTAGTACCACTCTCTCATAGAAAACCATGAACCTTGAGACCTTGGTAGGTCAATAGCGTAGTCAGTTCGAAAAAAAAACACTTTATATAATCTATAATCGTTATTGGATATTGAATTGCTTATTTTCGTGTGTTGCAGTAATTTCTCTAAGCTTTCATTAATATAGTTGAATAAAAACACGTGTACAACACTTGTTCGCATCGTCACTACGTATATCATGATTACGCCCAACATATTATACAACTAAACTAGCGAGTCATCCCGGCTTCGTATAAGTTTGAACGATTTAAGTAAATTTTGGAGCTTTGGTATTTACAGCTATGAGTCATAGAGCAACACAAATACTTTTTTTTGTTGCGCGTAAATTAAAACTTGTGGTATCTCCAAAGATAATCACTGAAACGATAGTATAGTTGTCAAAGTAACGTAGCAAATATCTAATTATTTCTTAAATTATATGTAAAAGATAAAAATATTCGGTCTGTGGGCTGTCTTTATAAAATGGGCATATACCATCGCGGACTTTTCTGTAGGCATTTTTAAGATGTAGAATTCTGTAGTACGTACATAGTAATAGAAACCTATTTATCTCATAGAGGTGTTTGACTATCGTCCAGAAACTCCTTCTGATGTCATTAGAACATATCGACTTATCTACACTTATATATAAATATAATGTGCATGTACTATAAATATAAACCTTTTGGAAGACATTCTCTACATGAAAGTGAAAATGTATTAGAATCCATTGCGTAGTTTAGAATAACACACAGAGAGACTCGGAAAGCGACTTTGTTTTATATTATTTATATACTATATATCAAACCAAAGTATACAGTTTTGTTAGTGGGATGCTATTGCCAACAACCAAGACATTAAGAATCAACTTGGTAATAGTCCGTCTTAAAAATTACCAATCGCCAACTATTACATTCCCACCTTATCCATTTGTTTATGTTTTCTGTTTGTTCTCCCTTCATCGACGACAACATACATCTCTTATTGTATATAATTGTTTGATTGTTAGTACAATCACCTATGCTGTCCGCGAAGTAGATTTAACTACAATACAATTAAGGGCAATAATCAAAGAAGGGACGAATGAAGAATAATTGTTAATACGTAGATAAAAACCAATAGCAATTAGCTAACTAATCGATATTCATTTGAGGATCACCAAAATTAAAATCCTGACTAATATTAAAGACGAGAACGTGAGTGTCTTTGTTAGTAATGCTTCTTACTCCCTAATTACTAAACGGAGCATCATAAAAATTTGCATACACGTCGTCAGGGAGTACAGAAAAGGAGATAGGGTACTTATCAACCAGAAAAAATACTGTTACCGAAGCGGAAGCAAAACCTAGTTCATACATTTGAATATCAGATATAATATACTTTGGTTTGTAAATATCTTAAACGAAGTATATAAACTTGTAAATACTTTAATTTCTGTGTATTGGTGTTTTTTTTCTCGAACAGACTACGCTATTGACCTGGCAAGGTCTTAACAGCTTCACCGGACTACTAAGGCGAACGCTTAAGGCACTCGGCCGATCTGTGTATTGATATAATTTAGCTATTACATATATTGAAATGTATAAGCTCGCCTACATTTCATATACAAGGAGTAGACAGGAATAAATAATGTAAATGGCTTGATACATAAATCTATATTTCGTTAGTACGTTTGTCAGAACGTAATTTATTGTAGCAAATAAGAGAGAGTAGCATTATTTGATCAACACATACTCTTTTAGTCCTGAAAGTCGGTAAGAAAAACTAATTTAATATGCATCGTATAAGGAATTGAGATGTAAGCAATAATAATTCATACACCGTACAAAACTTACGTTCAATGTTTTGTAATTAATTGTTGTGCGTGTTTAATTTTATCTTTGGAACCATAACACTTTATTGTTATAAGAATGTAATATTTCCTTATTAATATCTGTTAAATTATCCTTCTTATAATGAAAATTACTAACTGTTTTTTTGTTACTGAGAATGGCTGTAGAAAAACAACAGAACATACAAAGGTATGTCAGTTATAAATATGCTCTTGTGGGAATGTAGAGCGGTCGCCCTAAACAGACGAAGGCATGGACTTTTTTTTACGTAAAACCAACGGACCGGCAAATCCCGAAACCGTTCATTAAAAAACTTTTTGCTTTACTTCGAGAAAGGTCTTTGTCGTTGGAGGGTTTGCCCCCAGGCCGCGCTGGTCGTCTGTTCGACCTAAGATCCTTATCTTGGATAGGCCTGTATTAACGTGGTCATTTCAAGTTCGAAATTCGTGAATAAAACATTCTTCATCTAGTAAGAGAAATATTGGGTTAAGTTGTAATTCTATGGTTTTAATTTAGTGATAAATACTATTTCGATGTAGGTACATAAAACTAGATCAGTCAATGAATGGTTACAGAGGGACACTGTAAACATTACATAGTATATTTGTTTAAGTGATATTAACATTTTAAGTCTACACCAAGATGGAGAAACAAGTGCAGCTGCCAGACCTTGTCTGTAATAGTTTGAAGACAAATTTTCAACTTTAAGATGGCCAAAAAATGTTTCAGAGGATGTTATTCCCCAATTATCTGAGATATCCCGTCCTCTTCATTTTTACATTGATAGTTTGACGGGCTACATTTTATTCCGTACATACTACCGGTACTAGCTTTAGTTCGCAGCTTCGCTCGTGTTAATTTCGATTTGATATACCTTTAGAGAACAGTTTTTTCTCTAGATGAAAGGTACCTTATGTCAGGAATATACCTGACAACATGTGTGTAAAATTTAATGATAATCGATTAATTAGTTTAGGCCTGAAAGCTTAAAAAAACAAACAAACACATTCGCATCTCTAATATTAGTAGAGTATTATTGTCATTTAACTGAAGAGTAGTAACCTCTTCAGTTCTGTAGGGGTTTCTTTCAATTGACGTATAGGAGTAATGCTTTACTAAGCCAAAAATTGTACTTAGCAACGTACATTGATTTACAAACTGTTTAATTTATTATCAGAAGACATAAACGACATACCTATACATGAAACTGCAATGCACTTTGAATTTTAATTTTTAGTAGTAAATACACTGGTTTACGCCTGCTTTACTATGTCTATTTTTTATATCTTATTGAATCGTTAATTCAAATCCTTTGTCCTTTCCGAGGTTCCAGACTACATTTATATATTATATTTTATATAATAAACAATATAGGTCAATTACGTATATGATAAAAGTAGACATTGCGTTTATAAACCAAAAGAATAAGACATCTCTACTATAGCTGAGACATAACGCATTACTCATATAAGCCTATTTACTATTTGCATAAGTAATGAAGAACAAAAAACAATGCTCATATAAAACAAAAGAACAAAAACAATCCCATCATCTGTAATTATCTACTGTAACCAACTAATCGGAACACAATAGAGTTATTCTTTATCTACAACCATAAATAAAACATTCAAGGACCTTCACCAAACAGGATTGATAATAAAAAATGTACTTAAAAAAAAACATTACAATACTGTGGCGTTTCATTGTAAATACCTAATACTTGGATTCCAATTTTGAAGCCAAAGGAAGGTTCGCATAACAATGGAGCTGAAATATCCTGCCGATCGCAAGCACCTTTCCTTTTTAATGCACTTTTAAGCATAAAGCGCTTTTAAAATTATAACGTCTAACGATCAAAATTTAAGGAAAAGCAATTCAGCGCTGATCGTGTAAACATTGAAGTCGAGTGAACGCTGGGGTAAAATTACTGGGGTACCTCATTCATGCTTTCAACGCATTAATCTATTGTAAAATGTACCTTGCGCCTATTAGGATAGAGTTGAAAATTGAATGGAAGCTTAATTTTTGTAATAACCCCGGGCTTACATAAAGGGGATGTGAGATCTGACAAAATTGCGCGTTGTAATGATGCCTCGACAATAGTTGTTCTGGGAAACGGGAGGTCGGTTTTTGCGACGTCTGCAAATTTGAGAGTGTTGAGATACCACCGGTTTCGGTGGAACTTTACAAAGAAATGAGTCGTTAACAATTTCTAGCTGGAAAAGAAAACGTTAAGCAATTTCGTCAAGTCGTAAATAAGATATAATGAACTCGTCTGAGGTAATTAATGAAATCGGTCGCCAATTTTTATAATTACTGACAATTCTGAATGAAAAATATCTCCCTGTAGGTCTGAAATACGTTAGAGTGATGTAATTGCAGGCTGTTGATTAATAATAGCTTGCAAAAAATTTGTTGACGGTATAGAAAATCATTAGTTATTTTTTAAGCTGCTATCTATATACATATACTGGATTTTATTTATAAATTACGTCATATATTTATTATAATGGACTTATCGCCAATGAACTAGTACATTCATCCTACATTCATATTTTCTGGAGTTACAACATCTAAGTGAAAAGTGTGAATTTATATTTCATTTAAATTAACTTTTTAATATTACAACATTATCATTTGATATTAATGATTTAAAATTGTAATAACTGATTTATTATATATCCTACTCAAAGATCTGTAATTAAAACTATTCATTGTGGCATTTTACTTATTTGTATGAATGTTTATAAAACAGTAATTTACTGATGGAAATAACCAGCTACAATTATCTACACTTGAGATTAAAGCAGTTGTTCTTCCAGAAATAATAAAAATAATATTGACTTGAACTTACCAGAATGAAATCAACTTACCTTTGATGGAAACTGTTGGAGATGGAGCATCTATGGCAGCAATCATCACAATCTTTGACAAACACTATTGACGTATGTATTTACTAAAAATGTTTCTGTAAGTAGAATAAAGACATCAATTAATTTCTTTACATGACTAATAGTGTTTGCAGTTATATTGATTATGCTAATCATCAAATCTAAAATAATTATAACGCATAGACTCACAATAATAGCTTTATAATCAAGATATTTTTTCTAATTTATTGACACGATGCTAAGCAACGTAATCCATGTTGCAACTTTTGTTGCAATGAGGTTGCATTATTGAGAAAATATTATACCCATATAGTTTTATCCAGGAAGACATTTTAAAGAATCCAAAAACAAATTTGAGAATTTAAAAACCATTGAAGATATTTTATTAGACATTTTTTCTTGTTATTATTACCAGACTTGGATTATCTAGACACGCGGTAGAGTGTCAAGCCAAGTTCAAGGTAACAGAAAGGCGAGCGAGCGCTACCGTGTGTAATATTACACGAACCATTTGGAGCTACTTTTGACGCCCTCATAACTCAAAAAGTAATCCTCTGAATTAAGTCAAATTTGGCTCATGTATTGAGATTAGCGAGATAAATATGTGCTCCAAATTTTATAAATACACCTCAAGCACTTATTTAAATATTAACGTCCCAAAATCGTCATTTTTATCACTGTCTGACCTATAGACCAAAATGCTAACCCAGTTCCAGATGAGCTTTAAAGTTCAAATTTGGTATCCAGATAGGCAGTCGGGTGAATACAAAGGAAAAATACAGCTAACTAGCCAATACATACCTTAGGCTACAATATTATCCCTAGTTATAAGCAGAAATGATATTTTAACTTGTTATAACATATTATATGTTGTTATAAACGAATTTCAGGACTGATATTTTGGCACATTGAACTTGGCATCCGTTTAGATCACACTTCTTTTGCCGTAGAAGTCAACGACTAAGGCATATATCATCATACTATTGAACTTGGCTCTCATTTCACATTTATGTTTTTGATGGGATTCAACCTTTCTAATTCATTCATTCCAATTTTGGATTGTCCAAAATCCGTTTGACATAATTTTCCATGTGGTCTCTTAATGTATTTTTAGATCACGATTTATCACGTAGGTACATCATTCTGCGAAGCACTTATAATATAATTTAGTCTTCATTTAATATTAAAGTCAATATTCCACGAATAAACTGTTATTGGCTAGAGATATGATTGGTAGTTTTACTACAAAGATTTTTTCTACTGAATATGAGAGTATAAAAGCTGAAGAGTTAATTGTTTATTATAAGAAATGAAATTACATTTATTATTACATTTCTCAGCTGTATTTTCCTATTTTTTAGAAATATAGGCAAAGATACTCTCGCGGTCTTAACCTAACCTCACTAGTTAGTGGCTAGACATGTAGATTTAATTAATAATGACTTGTAAAGGACTATAATAATAAATTTAAATATTATTCAGGCAGGGTATACATATTGCGCTTGCGCATTTTATAAAATTTTAAAATTTTAGGTTATCATTAGAGAATGGAATTACACTTTCGTATATTTAACTTGTACGGAATTCATAAACAGTCGAAAGGATAAATAGTCAAGGTTCGTAGTCACGTCGGGTTTTTAATAAAATTACCCCGGGGGCGACGGGTGGGTGCCGGATGGGGGTTTCGACCCGGCGGAGGGGGTGGCCGGAGCGGAAATTGAAAAGCTCGCGGCTTCATAAATCCACCCTCCGTTATCTGCGGAACACTCGGCGCACTCTTATGGGTTCAATGAAGCGCACCTTATGATTCACGAAGTTTTCATGTGACACGTCCGCTTCGGTGGAACTAATTGATGTTTGATTATATTATTTTTTATTTCAACCTTTTTTATTAAAATCTTCATATTTTATTAAGATTCTTTTTTTAAATTTTGGCAATAATCTTCTAAATTATTACTGCCAATGTCGAGTAGGTAATAATATTACAAATGTTTTGTGATCATTTCAATGTACTAACAAAATGGTGGCTCCCTTGTTAGAACCTTCCATGGAGTTTTTGTGGCATTTCAAACTTCATGCTCCGTCCACTATCAACTTTACTTGTTCACAATAACCGAACTATATTACGTAAAATAACACTAATATTACAAAATATAAATAATACAAGATTATGAATAAAATATACAATCCACTACAAGACAGATTAAAATCCGGCCAAAAAAACTCTAGGTATTTTTGTAAGGAAAATAAGTAACAAATTGATACCGTTCGATATTATTTTTGGCATTTTTTGGTACGCATTCTTCATTTTTTTAAATTATAATTTAATGATGACGCAAAAAATAATAATAAATTTGAGACTTATAAATAATGAAATCCCTATTTACACTTAAAATAAATACTCTATTATAAAAATAACAAAAACAGATAAAAGACATGTGACGGTGAACTACAAGATATTGTCAGTCTTTCTTTAGATTATAGAGTGTAGAGGTATGTAAGGAGTACCAATTCTTAATAATAGGTATTAAGGGTCTTAGGAGTCGAACGAAATAACTCGCTATCACATGAGTTCCGAAGTTACTTCGATACTAGTAAATGCAGCCAATTTTTTTGGTATCTTCTGTTAGAATTAGATTCTCTGCATCTCTGCACATTTCAGGATAACATAAAGAGATTTATAAAACACGAGTAAACAAATATCTGCGTTTAAAAGCATATATATTACCTATATGAGTTAGATTGTGCCAAAACATGTGATTTTATTTTAGAGCACCATGATTTTACTAAAAAAATCAAATGATTGTCCACAAAGTTAGATAACCTTGAATAATTTCTGTAACCCAACAGTTGTGGAAGAATCCGATTTCGCCGTTTGACATGCTATTTCGCTGACATAAGCATTCACAGTTCGGTCGTTCTCGATAATACTGGGTTCTCGTCGGGCGGCCAAAGCACCCTCGGTTTCCGATACCCCGCACTACGCCACACGACTCGCCCGCATTGTTAATTAGTTGTCACTTAGTTTACTTACTGGCCTGCACCCCGTGGTTCTTGTATGGTAACTGCGACGTTCCTAAGGGTTGTTCCCTATTATAACCCATAATTAAAATGCTAAAATAAATTTTCAAATTTAATTAATGGTTCTAAAGATTGAACACGCTTAAACAAACAAAAAAACAATCTGTTGTAACTTTATGGTATCACTAGCTGACCCGTGCCCACTTCATTGGGCGGTAATAGGCATTATCAAGCTACAACTTTTCTCTAGAACTCAATCGACAATCATATATCTCTCATCGTTAAGACAGCGTTCGTAAGAAACGTTTTCGTTCGACCATTTTTTCTCCGACTACCCACATATTACTTACTACAACCTCACAAACTTTACTTCTCTATAATATTATAATAATAATGTAATTAGTTAATATCTTCTGCACGTGACTTCGTACGCGTTGAATAATTACTTTGGGCTAAGACGCAGCGGAAGCTCTCAAAAGGAAAAAAACCCGATTGTAAAATATTCTTCATTGTTGCTCCGCTCCTCTTGGCCTTATCGTGATGATATATAGCCTATAACACCCACAAATAACGTGGCTTTCTATTGGTAAAAGAATTTTCAAAATCGGTTTAGTAGTTCCTGAGATTACCCCCTACAACATCACAAACTCACAAACTTTACTTCTTTATAATATTAAGTATAGATTAATAAGAATAAATTTTCATATATATAATATAAGTTATCTACGTTCATTCGTACTAGATATCGTAACGCTTTTATTCATTAATTTGCTAACGGTAGCTCGTATTTGAATTTAATCAAATTATTCAAATATAAACGTTTTCTTTGTTTTATAAATCCTAATGTTCAACATTGCCAGTACACAATTCGGAAACCAAAGAATATGTTTCGAACTAAAATTTGAAAAAATTTAAAAGAAAGCCCTTATTATTAATTTGAAGGACTTGGCTACGGAATGTGCAAACACCATAATGTACAATTTTGATGAAATTATTTTTATTAATACAATTCTATTGCAAAGTAAACGAAATACCGAGACATATTAAGACGAGTGTACACTAACACACTTATAGTATTCGCAAGTCGCTATGGCACTAATTTAGTCTATTACCTATGATTGAATTAGCTTCTGTATAT